>WYDF02072574.1:0-11402 GCA_009867245.2 Adranes taylori
TATATGTATACGTATACATAAACCTTATTAGCATAAACACATAGCAAATTACATAATTATCGCAACAATTCTACTAACTAACATATTTCAGAGAAACCATAACGGACCTTTACCTTCTTCGTACCCCCTCTCTCGTTTTTATTTCCTCCTTTATCTTTACCATTATCCTGAACCTTCCTGACCCATTCATACCCTCCAATTTTTCAACTTTATGCTTTCTTCTTCTGACACCTAATCCTAGTAATTATCCTTTTCTCCTCCATCACCATCCCTGATTTTAAATATCCTGCCAAATCGCCTTCGATCATCAATTCTTTATTCCATAATTCTCACTTGCCTCTCCACATTCCTATATAGCACCTCCACCTCCGTTTCACAATCCTTCCCATCTATTATCCTTCTTTTCCATTCAGTCATTAACCAGCCACATCTCTCATACATCCTCCTATTATCTACTCATTGGTTACCCACTTTACCTTTCTCTACTTCTTTACTTGCATTTACATCCATCCATTTAACCATTCTGTTTGCTTGTCCGTTCATCACTTATCTTTTATATTTTATCAACTTCTTAACTCCTTTCACCCATATTTTGCACTCATCTATTGGAGTCAATCTTTCCACACCTATAATTCTCTTTAAATATCTAATTCCCATTATTTCTCCCCCCCCCCCCCCTTCCCTCTCTCTTTCACAGCTCACACCACTGCCTCGTACATCATAATACTCTTTACACATGCATTGTATATCATTACTCTCATACCCATCGAATC
This sequence comes from Adranes taylori, assembly GCA_009867245.2. Taxonomy (NCBI): domain Eukaryota; kingdom Metazoa; phylum Arthropoda; class Insecta; order Coleoptera; family Staphylinidae; genus Adranes; species Adranes taylori. Next base: position 774 of record WYDF02072574.1, read on the forward strand.
ACCAAACTTCAGTCCCTATACATTCATTAACTCTCTCCTGCCACTTCGGCTTTTCTTACCACCATTTTCATGTGCTCATTTGCACTTCCTTTCCTAAATTATTCTCGTATAGCCTGGTAGTTCCTCCTTACCTACTCCCATTATTAATCACATCTATGTAGATCAATTGCTTTCAAGAGCAATGTTTCGCTTCCAGGACGAGAGAGTGTTGTTCTGCTCTGCATTATAAGAGATTTTATTGCTTATGATGGAAACGCTCGGCCCCACACATGTTACCTGCATTAAGCTTTGACCTTGGAAGATGTGGAAGTGGAGGTATGTATTAGGAATTGGACCGAAATGGAATCTATCATATTCTCCAGGGCGTTACAGTACGCTCGGCCCCACACATGTTACCTGCATTAAACTTTGACCTTGGAAGATGTGGAAGTGGAGGTATGTATTAGGAATTGGACCGAAATGGAATCATATTCTCCAAGGCGTTACAGTACGCAAAGTTTGTATAAATTCCAACTGCTTTTGCATAAATTACTTGTGATGTCATTGAAACAAATTGTCTTTCAAAAATTATTACTCGTATTAATACTCTCTCCAAATGGGAGTTTTACGACAAGAGCGATAAGTACGAGGAAAGTGCTGATCAGTTGGGATAGGACGAGATAGTTGGATATATTGACAAGTTGAAATGTTTAAGCTAGTAGTTCCCCACATTTCTTTGACCGGGGACTACTATGATTTTTTTATCGGATGCAGGGACCCCAAGGTTCTAAATAAACATTCTGAAAATTTGAAAATAAATTTCAATCATGACGTTTAGTTAACATTATGCTTAAAATAATAATTGAATATATTTTTATAATAGGGAACTTTCTGGTCTTCTTCTTAATTATATGCAAAGCCGAAAATCTTTGTTCGCACAGATAAGCTGTGCAGAAAAGCATAAGATATCGTAAGACGAATCCTCGGACTGTGGTATATGAAATTGCTTTTTTACACCAGAACTCTTTGAGAGAAACTGATTCATATCATCCTTTCATGCCTATCATTTTGGAATTCATTTAGCTTTTTCTTGATTTCTTCTCTAACCTCTTCAACAGTAATTTGGATACCTTTCATTTCGGTTTGATTTTATTCCGGAAAGTAACTTGGGAATTCATGGAGCAACATTTGTGATGACTTCTGATGTTGTCTTGTATATCCGCGATGATCATGTGATGTTTACTATCATCGACCTAAGTTTATGTTTTCAGAACGTTACAGCTACAAGATTAGTTTACTCAAATGTGTGAAAATATTTACCAGATAAGCCAAACGCATCTGGCATCTAGTTGCTCTAGTAAATCTTTAATGTTCTTATTGGCTAAAAATAGCTCAACGTCTTTTCTCAATTCAAATAACCTTCCCAGCATATTTCCTTTTGATAGCCATAGAACTTTAGTGTGGAAAAGAAGAGTCTCATGATCGGAATCTATTTCAGTGCAGTTTTTTTAAAGGCGTGTATTTCAGGAGGCGCTTTTGATAACATTGTCCACTTTTATGACCATTTCCATTGTACTATCAAGGTTTTTAGGAAGAGTCTTGGAAGCTAACGTCTGAGAATGTATGATACAATCAGTTGATATTGCTGAAGGATTATTCTGTTTTATTAATGTTGCTAGTCCTGAGCCATCCGTACAAAAGCCAGAGACTATTTCTCACATAATGCTATGTTTCTTAAAATGCTCCGTTATTATATTCATGACGTCAATATCCTTTGATGTCGTTTACAGTCTCTGCTAAATCCGTAATTCTTCTTTAATAGTGAAACACCCCAGGAAGTTGCTCAATCGGTTACTCAGTCAGTCAGTTCCTCACTGCTCATGCGAAATGGCGTTATATGTGAGTCCCCTTCGACTCCCGCCACCGCATGTATCTTATTCGTCGCACTCCCGCTGGCCACCACCACGCTCCGTTCATAACTTTATTTTGTGGACCTTAATTTAGTTCCCGTGGACCACTGGTTGGGAACCAATGCTTTAAAGTAATAATAACTTTTTCCTTAAAAGTTGAATTTACAGTAAAAACGAAGATTAAGATTTTACTTTCTTGCGGTAAGTTTTACTGTAAATTACGCTACTACGAAACATGTGTACATTACACATACAGTGGCGTACCGATGGGGCAGAGGGTCTATTAGGACTGGCGCCACTCTTAGAGGGGCCCCAAATGCTCCCGAAAACAACCAAGGTCTCTTGGAAAATTTCAATTTATATCATGATCGGAGGCTCCGGACGCCAATTATGCGCGCTACGTCACTGTATACATAATACTTTACACGGCGGAACCAAATTATATTATATTCATATCAAGGTATTTTTGTTTTCGTTTATGAATACATAAAGTGACTTTTGAATCCATAAATTCCACTAATATCAAATTGAAAACAATAGAAATAAATAATTACAATATTTTATCGTCTAAACTAAAACACTTAAGCTATAAACAGAAATTATTCGATCTATAAAATAAGCTACTAATTTGCATATTTAGATAAATATATTATTAGCGCTAATAGCGGAATTATTTGTCTCTCATTCCATCTATCTAAAGTAGTCGAATAGTTCGTTTCTATGTTTGACTCCTTATGTCGCTTCCATCATTCTAAAAGCGGTTTAAACTTGAACGCGATTTATTTGTCATAGTTCAAGGTTGATTAAGTAATAAAATTCGCAATTTTCATAAATCTCTTGCATATCATTTTTTGTTTTAGTCTGAAACTGTATAAAATTGTTAAATATATTGCATTTTGTGAAACTATTTCTAGTTTATTTGTATGATGTGATCATTATTGCAACTAGTGTACTCGATAAATTCGAGAACCCATGAATTCGCCCATGAATCCCCTAATCTAACTGGTCAGCGACAGGCCAGATTTTTCCGAACTTTTATGTGTTTTACTTGAGGGCACACAGCAATCGCTGCGCCCAGACTGCCCTGAACGTTTGAATTCGCCTACGCACAAATTTGCCAATCCATGAATCCTCCGCTCCCCATATTTGCTACGCCGCGGATAGATTTGCTGTGCGTTTTGCCGCGACTTTCAGCCGTTCTTGACTCACTTTTTGGGTAATTTCTAACAGGGAAGCATTCTATGTTATGCTTCCCTACATAACATAAAAGTTCTCTAAATGAGATGATATTTATATGAGGACGCACAGCTATCTCGTGCGCCAAACCAAATTAATTTTAAGCCGTCATTACTAAAATTATATTTTCATGTGTAAATATGAAAAGTGCCTTTTTCATTTTATTCGAAATATTCTACTTGATATAGAATACTCTCCATGTAATATATGGATAAATCTGATTTTGCGCATATTGTCGCGTTTATTTTTGGTGCTACAAGGAATTAGGCTAGTTTTCCCAAACTCCAGTCAGTTGAAAACCTCCCAATTCATTCGGGATCAGAAAATACTATAAACCACTTTAATTTGACCTTCGGTAGAGCTATAGGAATTTTGTTAATCAAGGTTTTAGAACGTGGACGTAGTTCCGAATGAATGGCTTTCCTCTTAATATTTATTTAGGCAATAATAATGATCAGACGCTGGACAGTTTGGTCTGTTAATATGATACCCTTGCCTATTTGAAACTGTTAAACAGCTTAAAACAAGCAAGTTTGGTCCCGCACGCAAATAAAGTACACTTAATAATAATTAAAGAATAAAACCACAAATCTGTTTTCTATTTCCACTAATTAATCATTTATTGTTCTGGTGATAATTAATCAAAGGGCAACAAATGAACAGTTTGAATAAAGCAGATATTGATTTACAGTGATTCTATTGCAATAAATATCGAACACGAATACAATTAAGTTTTCCATTGCTATATAAATAGATATACAATTTTCCTAAATACATAAAAGTATTTATTCTTTATCGAATACAAGGTATTGACCCATCTGTATGGGCTCACTACATAAATAATAATAAATTATGCGACGATTACATATTGTTCGTGAATATAAACGTACATGTAATTACTGTTCATCAACATAAAGAAATCAAATTAGTTTGTTAGCACATTATAAAAAATGAAAAGTAATCACTTGAATATTTGTTAATTATTTACTTGTAATAAATGAACGGATTTTTTCAGTTTCGATAGTCAAGATAAAATATAATAATCAAATAATATTGAGGCTGCATTGTCCAAGGTGCACACTTAGAATTGTCTATTTGCTATACGCTTTTAAAAAGTCGCGAACGTAATTACTTTTTTTCACTAGAAGTTTTAACAAGTACTAAGGAGCAAGGTCGAAGTAAATATTGAACGACTTCACGCAACAAAGTGTCATGAAGTATTTATATTTTAAACTTGAAAACTGAAACGGGAACTACCATGAATCAGTTCCGTCTCCGTTTATATATTTTAGGAAAATTTGAATAGTTCACAGCCGCAACAACAAAAGAGGGGACGGATCCGCGGTTGCAACGACGCTCAACTGTGAGAACAGTGAGTCTTTCTTTAGTTCGTTTTGCAGTTTGCAGAACTAGTTCGTTTTGCAGTTTGCAGACCAAACCGACCCGAAGAGTAACGACTGTAAGTCACTATTAGGAGATGAAGAACTGTCTGCTATGAAGCGTCTAATGACGTACGTTTTATAGAGTTGGACGAGTAAATCCCAAGAAGCTTATGGTAATTAATAGGAACGTTTGTCTGTCTATTAAATGAGGCGGAAAACTACCTATACAGAAGTCTCATTAATGTACGCGATTTATTTATTCAAGCATAATCTTTGTTTGAATTTTTAAATTATTAACCTTTAGCCGTTGAAATCTTTAGTGTTTTAATTGTGTAGCCATTTCTATCATTACAGTATTATGACTAGTACGAATATTTTTGAAAAAAGTTCAAAATCTGGATTTCTTTCAAAATTAGAATGTAAGCAAAAAGATAGTGCTCATTTAGGTCTAAAACCAGATTTAGGGACAAGTTAATATTTCTTTTTGTTCAGTTATGAACAGAAATTTAAACAGAATTGCTGTCGATTCATGCCTAACAATCCGTGTAAAAAAGTGCAGACTGTCAAAAAATTCAAAACTCAGTAACTATAAATCCTAGAATTTTCGTTCTCCACTTCTTAGAAATGTCACGAAATGGACTTATTCACTATATCACCTGCGTTAAAACCGTAGCTTTCTGTATAGTCGAAAATAAATACGCAAAAATGTGCCATTTCACATGTCTTCCATATCGGACTCCATTTGGTATCGCCTTTAGTATCAATTCAAGATTTAGTAATTATGATGATGGCACATGCGGTTTCTTTCTCTCTGCTAAGTATAATTTCTAGTCTGTGGCTTTATAGGGGACATTAGACACTGGCAGAGTTCCGTGCCATGTCAAACACAGCCAGTTTTCAAATTTTTCCGAAAAGAATGAAATCTTGTACATTTTTGAATCTTTTATTAATTTTTTTAACATTTTTGCCATTTTAAGGCATTTCTGAAATTAAATTCACATAAAACTTTACACTGTACAAAATCTGCAAAATATCACTTTGGCCTATAACTTCGCCACTTTTATATTTTCAGTTTTCTTTAATAAAAAAATAGAGTAACTCATCCTCTTTCAAATTTAGTAAACGGATTATTTTTTACATTATCGATGGAGCTATTATTTTTTTTATAAAGATCAATTACACTGATTATCAGCCATTTTGTAACTGGGGTGTGATACAGAAATTAATATGTAGTTTGGGGTGTAGAATCCGAATCTACCCATCAAAATGTTCAAGCGCGTAAAATTTTTGACGGAGGACTAAGCAATTTAGGCGCACTTAAGTTTTAATCATATTGCTTGGAATGGCAATTATTATTTCAGAGGTGGGATGGAAGCGTGAACCAGCTGGGGCTTTTGCAAATTTGTCGATGTTTACTATACAAGGCCTTGTCTTCCAGCTATTTAGAGCTAGGCAATGTCGAGACAAGGACAGTTTACTGATAAAGCGTAACGTTCGGCAACACCGCATACCATTGAGAGCGGCGCACGTCATCCCCCACTCTACCACTTGGATGGTAGAGTGGGGGATCTTCTTTTGAGTTCTTCCTTTGAGAACTCTCCTTCCTTTGAGTGCAATCTTCTTTTGAGTTTCAAATTGAGTGGTTCTGTGTAATTAAGAAAGTTTTTCAACGACGAAAATGTCAAGTGAAACGCGTCACGGTAGCAAAATTTCTCCTGATAAGTTTTGTTATATTTGTGGAGAATTTCTGGTGAAGTCACAAGCCAAACCATTTTCTGAAAATGTGAAAAAAGCCTATTTAATGTATTTTGGTGTTTTAATCGGAGATCAAGACAAGCAGTGTGCTCCCCATGTCTACTGTGTCAGCTGTAGGATGTCATTGGTGCAGTGGATGATACGGAAGATAAAAAGTATGCCTTTTGCAGTTCCAATGGTTTGGCGAGAAACCACCAATCATTTCGACGATTGCTATGTTTCCATGAGAAAGACTAAAAGTATTCCAAAAAAGAAAAGCGTAAGATCGAATCACGAAAATTGCCTTCTGCCATAAGACCTGTTCCTCACAATAGAGACTTACCAGTACTTACTGCTCCTTTAGATTGGCAAGGTATTGTTTTGAGAGATAATGGAGATAATGACGCACCATCAGACAGTTCCGAAGAATAGTATATTGACCCCATTTTTACTCCAGGTCCCAGTTCCGGCGAGCCACATTTGATTGTTCTAAGTGAGCTAAATGATTTAGTACGTGACTTGGGGTTGTCAAAGCGAACCTCTGGGATCCCGTTTTAAGGAGTGGAACTTACTAGTTAAAGCAACAAAAATTACGACTTTTAGGAAAAGAAATGCTACGTTTTGTGCATTTTACAATATGGAAAATTTGTTATGTGCGTGTTCTGATATCAATGGTTTAGTACAAGAACTCGATATCGAGCATTTTCCCTGTGAGTGTTTCTTGTTCAAAGACTCATCGAAATATCGTTTAAAAGCTGTGTTATTACATAATGAAAATTTAAAACCATCTACACCAGTTGCCCATTAAACTTGGACTGATAAAAAAACTCTTTGAAGCTATGAATAAAGAGGGTGAACGATTTAAATACCTAAGACAGTTAGGTGACAGTAAATTAAAAGAAGGCATTTTTATTGGACCACAAATTAGAAAATTGCTGGACGATGTTAATTTTATAGAAAAGCTCACCACGCTCATAGAACTCATAGCTTGGAATTCATTTGTAAGTGTAGTGCGGGGATTTTTAGGCAACAATATTAATTCAAACTATGAACAACTAGTTAATGAACTTTTGGGCTCCTACCAATCGGTTGGTTGCCGAATGTCATTAAAAATTCATTTTCTCATTTATCATTTTTTCCTGAGAATTTAAATGCTGTCAGCGATGAGCAGGGTGAAAGGTTCCATCAAGATATCAGGACAATGGAAATTCGGTACCAAGGACGATGGAATCCATCCATGATGGGCGATTACTTTTGGTTTTTGAAGAGAGAAGATGTGACCCCCCATAAAAGGAAAAAATAGAATTAGTGTGTTTCAAATAAATATTTTTGTTGTTTGCATTTTTCTTAAATGTCAACTTAATATATGTTATAAACATACTCAATATACTGGGTTAAACAAGTTGTAAAATATTTTTTTTAATAAATATTAAATGGTGTCGTTATACATGTGGTTTGTTTAATGTAACAAAAAAACCTTACGTGCTACAATCTTTTTTTTGCCATTTTCGTATTTAGATAGGTTCATTCTATTACAATATGCTATTCAGCTTTATGTTACAACAAAAATTTTATTATTGTCGATCAGTGTTATAGGACACCTCCATTTCTTCATTTTTTCACGAGTCACCGCTTTTACTGTTTCAATATGATATAACACTGGTGTACCCATGAAACGCCTACCCTTGAATTTGCCTCCCCAGGAATTTACCTCCCCATGAATCCCTCGGTCCCAGATATTTGCCTACGGCGCGGACAGCTTTGCTGTGCTTTGCCGCGGCTACGCCCACTTTTGAGACGTTTCTTAAAGGGCAGTCTGGAATACGAAGCACAGATAGGAAGTTCTTTAGTACTATTAAAAAAAAAGTGGATTTGAGCATACGTTGCCTTCTTCGCATCTTTGAACTAGTAACTAGTACATTATTAAATAACCTGTCCAAGTCATGGATAGTGAAATATTATCGTAATATTTATTGTTTGATATATTTAATTTCCTTAATTTTCATTTAGGTGAAATTGCAATTATTGAACCTATAAAATCAATTTATCTAAGCGATTATTGATATTAATCAATGTCATTAATACAATATTCATCTGTATGTGTAATAATAATTATTATTATAGCGATATGCAGTTTTACTTAATTTAAACACATTGGTGTGCATTATAAAAATGCACACGAATAAGATATTCATTATTTAGGATAAATCACGTATTTTTATTATTTAATTTTTAATATATAAAAGACTGTTAATTGTTGAATCAATTGAGATTTACTAGTTAGTTTTCGACAGATATGTTTCACTCAGCTCACGTCAATCTAACGGTAGGCTCCACAGTAACTTGACTACCATCTTGTTACGAGCCAAAAGTGTAATTTACGACTACTCTTTTGTTCAGACCCGTTATATCAGTATGCAGGTGGAGAATGTGGCACAATAATCTGAAATTAAAATTAAGTAACAATAAGAATTGTTCTTCTAGATTTTAATTATCTGTTTGATATTTATTGCAGGTAAGCCAATAGGACTTCCTAACATCTATAAGATTCAGTAGTCATTTTCTTACAACCATTTTATAATACGGAATTTAGTAAGTATTAAGTTTGCTGTTTTTTTTTTGATAAGTCTAGACGTCTAAATAAGACAAATAAAAATATTTCTGAGAAATCTCTTAAGAAAGAAATTTGTGATCTAGCAAAATGACTAAGCTTACGATGTGACGGAATTCATTCTAAATTAATATTTTATTTCGATTATTAATATTTTAATTACATTACATTAAAAATTATATACATATTTAACAGATTTAATGTATTTGGTTATTTGAATTGCAGACCTATGTATACGTTTAATCCTTGCATTAACTCACATGTTAGAAATTACATACTGTTGTATATAAAAGAATGTTTATAAATGGATATTATATTAATGTTTTCATTTTAAATTTCATTTAAATGTATTGAACTTCCCAGCACAAAAAGAGGCAATGTAGAAATTAATTTGCATGACTCTGTTAGCAATTTAGTTATTATTTTGTTTTTATTTTCTATTTTAAAAACATACCTAATATTATATGACTAAACATTTCTCTTTCTCTCAAAATATTTTGCAGTTAAAAATTATGTGGTCTAATTCACTTTTATCTATTGTTTTTTTTTTAATATTATATTGTATTAGGTTATTGTTGAAAAAATCTCATGAATGTGATCTGTCTACATATAATTTTACTTTTGCTTTTTGTCATATTACACGTATGATTTGATGAATCACATCACATATTTAAAGTTCTTAAACACTGAGAAGATAGTAGACACGCAAAACAATAGTGGATTAGTCCGCCACCCCATTTATAATATACTGCGAGTCATAAATTTTATTATATAGTAGATATATCAAAATTTTATTTATTTATTGATTATTATTACCATCATCTTCCACGGAGAAGCATAGAGCATTTCAAAATGTTATCATCATATACGGTTCTGCGCTTTACTTCTGTCCGGCATTGCTCGTTTCATAGGCGACTGTTCCTGGCCATGTAGATTCAATCTAATAAGGTTGTCGGTAATCATCAGCCGTTCTCCTTAAGATGTTGTCAATGCAATTCCAGTTTCGTCCTTTGACTTCATTTTAGTACAGTTGGTGTTTGTCCAGAGATCTTCTAATCCATCGCTAATTGTAATTTATTCTCGATAGCCGACGTCATTTTCGGTTTTGTACGTCAATATCGGCACCTTTATCCGCTGACAGAAGAAAGTTTTTGCAAGATTTTTCTTTCAACTTCTATTGTTTGATAAACGATTTCCCGAATGCATATCGCTTGGTTTTGATTACATTGATCTTTTTTTCAATCTATTAATGTTTAACCAACTTTTGTCCACCATATTTAATAAGTATGTTCGGTTAACTGCCACAGAATACCTTTGCTAGCAGTATCTACTTTATTCATGTCCAAATCTAGACTGTTAGGAATGGAAGCGATTGTGAGTGGTATTCCATCCACAATGCTGATCATAATACATTATAACTAGTCTAGTTATTTAACATTCAATCAACTCAACACGCAATTAGCTCAATAGTTGATTAGAGTAATAGTTGACCTGTATATTTGATACTCTAAATTTCATAATTTAATATGTAATACACACACAACTATTAATAAGCGGCAAAGGTGTACTTTCCTTAAAAGGTGTACTTTCCGTACTTTCCCGTTTAATTCCTTAAATGACACCTTAGTAACATAATAAACATTACTCATAAATAAAACTTGTTCAGATTTGGACAACTGTGTATTTATTCTTATCAATTTTCTATCGACTTTTCGACCTCAGAATTTCGAGGTCACCATCAGGACTTAAAATGCCAGCAACATTATTATCAATGTCT
>WYDF02072585.1:0-11400 GCA_009867245.2 Adranes taylori
AATGAGTTACTGACTAACTCGTTCATTCTATCCATACTCTATTTAATCTATATATTATTAACTTACAACCATTCTGATAAATGGTATCTTTCTATAGGCTCCTTAAACAGAATTTGAAAAGCAGTCCTTTTTCATGTTAGAAATAAATGCTCATTGGTTCTGCTCACAACAAACATTTCCGGTTGGATTAATGTCGATACAATATCAGTTACAGACTAATCGATTCTTTGTTTGAATTCTGCGCTCTTTATATTGGCACAATGTACATTGGAGGCTGGGGCCAACGGTTGGCACGATGTAAGCGGCGACGTTGTACCGACCTAACTTAAGACGTATTAATATCTTCATCCCAGCAATGAACCAATATTGATGCGACTACTATATCTACGTCTTTAAAACCAAAATGTAACAATAAACTTTTATTAATAAAAGTTGGAATAGAACCTTTATCAAAGTGATGGAAAATAAAATGCGTATATAAATGTGTTATAAAGCTTACTTGTTCTAAACAAATACTCAAAAATAAATTATTTACATCTAAGGAATTAATATAATTAATTATTGAAAAAATAAGATAACTGGAGTATATGAATAACCATAAAAAAACCGTAAGTTACAATAAATGATTATAAATGTAATAAAAATATGAGACGACATAAACATACAAAAAAAAACACCAAAGAATATCATATATGTAGATACTAATTATTATAAATATAAAACCAAACACATATACAAAGAGAAGCCATACAAAACTGACGGCTTAATATCTAAGATATTTACAGGATGTATATAAAAAAACCATGATCTTGTCTTAAATATTTATAAAACTAAAAAAATAAGAGACAAAAATATATGTATAAGAAAAACTAAAATACCGATATATAAATATATACAAATATGGCAAAAATATAGTAAATACAAAAAACATCGACGTCTAAATAACTATAAGATATACTGATACTAATAAAAAAAGTCGCCTCACGATCGCCTGCGTATCGTTAGCTACTTCCTAATAGTGTTTTTTACATCAGCCAAAGAGGCATCCCCTGTCGCAGAATTTTTCCGCACCCATCACATTAAAAAATAATAACCAAATTAACATTTGTGTCGTTATATTTGTTTGTCGGTACGTCAAAAATACATAATTGTAAAAAGTATAATGAATTTGACATATAATGAACTTCAAAATGTAATAAAATCTACCTAAAATATAAGTCTTGCGATATTTTTTGAAGTTTTATTTGGATACTTATTGTTTCCAGTTATAAGGTTTACAAGATCGTTATTCATTAGTGACGCAAAGATTCGCTTAACTATGTTAGCCAAATCTCACCCTCTTGTACTCCGGAAAACTTGAATCTGTAAATAAAATTTTTATTAGATAATCCTTGTTGTCAGCGTATAATAAAATAATCGTTTATATTGTTACAACAATTACTTAACAGTTCTCTATTCAAGTCGCTTACGATTGAATTAAAATTAAGTGGATCTTCTGCAGTTCTTATAATTTGAAATTCATTTTCTAAAGACATTATAGTTGTAGATTCAACTTCTTTAGTGTTTAAATTACATAAAACATGCGTAATGTATTTCAATTATATACTTGTCCATATTGTTATATTTAAATCACAGTTAAACACGTAACACAAATTATTTATAACTTGAAATTACTTACAAATTCTAACAATAATTGTATGTTACTCGGTACACAGCAGCTTAAACCCAAGGCGTTCGCGATGGCTGACCGACGCTTAAAATGACATATGTTAAGAAAGATAAGGCGCATCCGAATATGACATCAAAATGCCGCTTATAGGCAAAGTGAAACGATTTCTCATCTAAACATCATCCGTACAGACATCAAGTCGATGTCGCAATTCTGTCGAGTCTTACAACATCTGCTAATATCGACTTTGCAACATTGATGCGAAATTTTGGTAAAAAGGCAACCGCGATGTTTTACCACCGTTTATGACGTTAATCCAACCGTTGGCCAAATCTAAATTGTTCGCTGTGCTGCACATATTAGCAGCTCACACAAAGGACAAATATAAATATATAACCTGTTTTGGATATGATTCGGTATGAGAAATATTTGTGGTATATTTGTGAAAACCTAAAAATGGTAATTGGATTACAACTTGGTATACTGAGTTTTGTTAACTTTTGTGTCTGTGGGGCAGCAGACATAGAGGAAATATAATAATCTTTAAACACAATTGCCAAACAGAGAAACATTTACTATAAGCGAGAAGCATATTTTCAGTCCAGCACTAGTAAAACCTGAAAAAGTTTATCTTCCTTAATATACATTGACACGTTCGCTACCACTATGCAAAAGGGCACTGTCTCCCACAGACCAATGATATATTTTTAGATATTTGATATACTTTTGATGAAAGATATGCTTTTGATATTTGACTATCACTCATATGTGGGACATTGATCTATAAATGCTTCAGTTCACTGGACTGTCTATATATGAGTTCAATATTCATTGGTAATTGTCTAGGAAAGGAGTGAGCGAAAATTATTTTATTATATTTCAAAATTCATGAAATAAAGTTATACATTATGATGCACAGGAAAACACTTTATGCAGAGTCCTACTGGGTTATTCTTTTCATCTGTACAGGAGTCACAAATATAGCATGTTTGGGTCCGTTGTTTGTCCTGCACCTACATACCCTGCACCTAACTCTCTTTTCTACTCTTCAAAAAATGAGATATTTTTGGAGTCTTTGTAGTTTCTACATTTTGTTGATTTGCTATTAGTCCAGTTGTAATTCCATTTCTAAATTGTAGGTAACTGATTTTTTTTTCCGCGACTTTTTTATATAACCAACAAGCATTCCAAATACAAATATCTAAATAATGAAAGAAAAGTTTCAGGTACCATCTAAGGGTTTCTCATCTTCTCATTACTATTTCTATTTGCCACAGGAGTAAGTTCAAATCTTCTGCAAGTTCTACGCTTGAATAATAATTATCCACGTAAATGGCATGTCCGTTTTTTATGTACGGTTGCATAATTTAATGAACAACACTTGATGCATGTCCACCTTGCTGAACTGTTCCTTTCCCGGAATAAATAATAATATTTAAAACAAAGCCATCCGGCGGACATAGTTCATAAAGCTTTATGCCACAACAGCAGTGCTTCACCGATTGATATGTTAAGTCCAGGCTAATACAATTTTCCGATATTTTCAAGAATGTGTTCTCTAATGTTACTAATTTTATGCATACGGTTAGATAGGTCATTATTGTCATTGCAGAAACACATACATCGAAGTATCATTTCGAATCCATTTCGTCCCATCGTTTATGTAAATAGTAGATGATAGTAAATGTCTTATTTTGACCAATAACATTTTATGCTAGGCCTCTGTACATTACCCATTACAATACACAAGCGGAAACATGTTTTTAATTCTATTTTATCAACATTTTTCCAACGATGCATATTTGATTTTCTCTTCAAGTTTTTGGAAACTCTAACTGCTTTAGAATTTGTCCAGTATACAATTTTGTTGAATAGTCTTTCGTCAAATAAGGTAAGAAACTGATCCATGGGTGACGTTGAAATTACAGATACAACAGATGTACCTGAATCTGAGTCATCAGAAAAATGTACGATCCTTGTAGAAACATTAAATAGTTCTTCATATTCTTCACCATCAGAATTAGATTCATATGAACTTGAACCATGTTTTTCTATACGATGTATTTCGTTTTCCAATTCTCTTTCAGTCAGTGTTCGTTTCACGCCCTTTATGATAACCAAATATTCTAGAAAACAAATAATAATTTTAATATTTATATGTAGTTACAATATTATTAATTGCAATACATACCTTTTAGTTATTTTCAAGTATATCATATGAGAAGTAAATTATAACGTTACATATACATACCACCGACACACTCCACATGTAAACATTAACATAACCTATAAACCACAAAGTCAGAAGATCAATGAGATATTATACAATGACTATGCCTATACCATCGTGCCAAATATGAGTCGTTTGTTAGAGCAAACCATATGGGTGGTTTGAGCCGGGTGGTAGTGAACGTGTTAAGCTAGATTTAAATTTCATTCTCTAAAAAACAAGTTCCATAATATAAGTGATGCTGAGATAACGACTGGTATATTTTTTGGTCCAGATATAAAAAGCTAATATTTCGTATTAAACTAGCCTTCATAAATTACAGCTATAGATTAGTCATTGACAAAATACTGAAAGTAAACAATATAAAATCCAACTACTTTATTGAGAGTAAAAATTTTAAATATGAAGTTCTAATCTCGTTCTATTCATGGAAATACCAGCATAAAACACTTCACTTTTTTGTTTGCCTTTATTACACTATTCATTATTACTTTTTATCTAAACAGAAAAATCTAGTTACATTTTACATTATGTATTATCATTTATAAATTTTCTATTTTTGCACAAATTGCACTGTCATCAGCAGTATTGATTTTTTTTCTGTGACAGCAACTGTCAAATTTTATCTCATTTGCCACGGCCACCATTTTGTGTTCTCCTTTAGATTGAGTTAAGATAAGGGTAGAATCCACTTTCTCCTACTATTTACTCAAACCCAGTTGCCCTCATTCAACTTCGTTAAGAACCACCTGCGTTTTTATCGTGTTTATGACCCACTCGTAAAATTGCGTTCTGTGTTGAATAGGACTTGTAGTTTTTTTTCTGTTTTAATATTTACGCTTTGGATGTCCTATAATAAAACATTTGTTAAAAGGATTATAAATTATTGTTTCTACAATGAGCTATCCTATATATTGTGCGGAATTATTTTTACCTTGTACTAACCAAATGTTCGATAAATACGTTAATCTATTAACAAACTTAATAGATAAAATATTTTGTCCAAAAATATATTTATTTATATTATTAATAATCTATATATTATTTTGTTACCCTATGTATCATTAACTTAATTTTATTGCTTTAGCAGTTAGGAAATATAAACACAAGCCACTACTACGTTGTGAGTTTTTTTGTCATTCAACGTGATTTATAGATAGGATAAGAGCCGTTCTTTTTTGTTCGCAACTGAAAAAGTACAAAAGTTTAATTCGTTTTTAATGTTTAAAATTGCTCTCATCTTCTCAGTAGTATGAAAAAGTCGGCTAACTTTTCAACTGAAAAGTTTATAGTAAAGTAATGAATTATATATAAGATATAAAGATTACTGATTATTTAAAAATTTCTGAACGCTTTGGGGAAATTACTGACTTTAAGCTCTCATAAATTTATGTTAGTGGGACATGACCGAAATTAACAACACTATACTTTCTAATAATAGATAATTAAACAATTATAGATAATAGACCAACACCATTGATCATATAATTAAAATAAATAAGCATTTAAAAAAATAATGAACATAAAATTCCGGGCTTGAAAAATACGTGCACAGTTGGATTCCTCTCGGACATACAATACGAACTCCACAAAGATTTAAATTAAGCAAATCCACTTGGGCTATGTTCTTGTAGATTCTAACCCCATCCTCATAACCTGTTTCAGTGAATCTTTATTTTATTTTGATTCACTAAACAATCGCTAAAACCAAGAATACTTAATTTGGAGAGAAGGATATTATGATCAATCTGATCAGATGCTGTCAATATATTGTATATATTACGTTCATCTTTACATTATTGTCCTTCGAAATTGGATTATAGTATCATGTCGTCCACCCAAGATGGTGTATTAAGTGCTAACGAAAAATAACGATGAAAATGAAAGTTAAAATGTAAGAAATGAAGAGAAGCATTCCATATAAAATGTATAGCAACGGGCAAACAACATTATAAGCCATTACTTCATGTAAGGGTGTAATGTGAGTGATTTTGTGAATTATACTACAAAAAAGTACGGTTACATTAATGAAAAGTGACATGTATAGCACTGAAGTGAAGTGAAGGCTTCATTAGAAAAAGGTGTGGAAAATGGAAATGTAAAACCAGCATATGGGGATATTGTGAGAAAACAAAGATGTTTTGATTATAAAATGCAAGAAAGAACACCAACATAGTCAAAATCAAGAAATCTCATTAAAAGTGAAATAGTGAGTGTCGATACCAAAAGGAGATTTCCAAAGTTAAAAATAGCGGGAATACTAAATGAAAACATGAGTATAGTGCAATTGAAACATGATGCAAGATAAGTAAAACTAAATTTAAAACTAACTCAATAAAAATGGCCTTAATGGTATACAATAAAGGGCTTACTTATGAAAACTAGGTTAGTAGAAATAAGGTGGATCGATTACAACAACATTAGTGTAGAACAACTGAAAAACAAATCAAAAATAAAACTAAAACAAATATAAAGTACAATAACCAAATCCATGGGTATGATAACAGACCTCAAAACAACAAACACTTGACACAAATAAAAACAGAATTTGGGAAAAAACTAATTTAATATGTACGTGTAAAAATGGACAAGAAAGTAGCTGAGAATATTTGAGAGTTAGAAAATGGGAATCAACTAGAGAAAACTACAAAATACAGTTTATAAGGAATCAATACAATAAATATTGCAAAATAGTGTGTAGGTAAAATGTGAGAACCATATAAAAAGAAACTAAATATTCATTGTAAGACATCGTTGTCTGCTGAAAATAATCAACATAAAAATAATAAAAAATAATCATAATCTAAAAGTATAGTACTTGTGGTTAGTATCCAATAATAGTACAATATAAATATATAATTTTATCTGTACATAAATTATAATAAATATAATTTATTTTATGATTTACATATTCACTAGATACAAATATGTATTGATTATAAAATCTATATGTATTTTGCTACGTTTCGTCGTTCGTTTCTATATAAATGTGCATCGTTCAAGCAAACATAATTCATGCAAAAAAAATCTACTATAAAAACTTTACTTAGTCGACGTAATGGTGTTTTTACTGCCAAAGTTTTTAAACTTGCTACCATTATGAAATATTTCCGCATCCGGTAAAAGACTATATTATATATATATATATATATATATACATATTTATATTCGTAAATAGAATATCAAATATTTCCTCAATGATGAAAATTGATAAAACCAAATAAAAACAAAATGTACGCTGAACGAAAAAATGCGCTAAAATCAAATTCCAAATAAGACAAGTGAAACAAATAAAACAACTGAGACAAATAAAATAAAATGAAATAAAGAAAACAACTGAAACTAATAAAACAAACGAAACAAATAAAGCAAATGAATGAAATAAAAGAATTGAAACAATGAAATGGAGATCCTAGGGTTTTGCAAAACTTGCATCTTTTATTTTCATAACAGTAAAGAAAGTAACTTCAATTCTTGTGAAAGGTGTCGCCACCCAAACATTCATATATTGGAAAACAAAACTGTAGTGCATAAAGCGGAGGATGATCTATTTAGATTTAATCATTTTAATTTATAATTAATCTATTAATTTAATTAGGTTGATAGTTCTATGGGATAAAAATCGATTTGCATAGAAATGCATAGTTGTTTCGTCTGCCTTTGGATTTAATATTTTATCGCTTTTAGTAATATTTCTGTTCAACAACGTTCCATTAGTAAACATTATATGTGCTTACTTAATGTCTTTATTAAAACACTAATAAATGGTGGATTTAGTGGCAGGAGTTTACCAAATGTAAACAGCCATTCTGCTTAAGTCGTACGTTTTTTTTTTTTAGTTGTTTAGGATAACTAGTCTACCCTATAAATCGCCTACCCATGAATTCCCGGTCTCCATATTTGTATACGGTGCGGACAGCTGTGCTTTCCGCATTATAGCGGCCTGGGGTGCTTTTGATTTACTTTTGGAAAATTTCTAAAAGAACTGTCTGGTATGCTTCAAACGCGCGACTGCCTTGAATTTGCCCAAGCGCGACTACGCAAACGTGTTGCCGACCTTCGGTAAATTCCTAATAGGGCAGTCTAGAGTGCTTCACGTGCCAAACTGCCTTGAACTTTTGTATTCGTAGAAGGCAAAACGATAAAAGGCCAGAAAATAACAAAAGGGTCCAAAAGCCAAAAATATCAAAAAAATAGAAAGCCAGAAATTAGTATGCTAAGAGACTACAACATGTCAAAAGATTCAAAGGCAAAAAGGCCATAAACAAAAAAAAATTAAAAGGATAGGTCAGATAATCAATACTCTTAAAGGCTAAAAAATGTCAAAAGGCCCCCGGAATCGAAAAAATCAGAAATATAAAATCTATTACGCTAAAAGTCAGAAAATGTCAAATTGATCAAAATTCAGAAGGTCAAATTAAAAAGATCAGAAATGTATGTGAGCAGATAACCAAAACGTTAAGAGACTAAAAAATGTCAAAAAGTCCAAAGTCCCAATGACAAAAAGCTTAACAAATCACAAGAATAAAAGGCCAGTAGTCTAGAGTGCTACGAGGCTCAAAATTGTTAAAAGAGTTAAAGGTCAAATGAGTAAGATCCAATAAATCAAAGAATAAAAAGTTAAAAAGGCAAATCGCTAAAAGCCGAGAAAATGTCAAAGAGCAAGTAGCCAAAAAAATCGGACAGAAAGTCAGAAATCCAGAAGGTTAAAAGGCTAGAAAATTTCAAAAGGGTCGAAGACCGAAAGCCGATAATATCAAAAGAATAAAACGCGAGGACGCGAAAACGGTAAAAGGTAAGAAAATGACCACAGCATCTGAAACCAGAAAGGCAGAAGTTAAAAGGATAGGAAACCAGGAAGCTTGTGTTGAAAAGGCTTAAAAGCCAGAAGGCCAAAAGCCAGAAATATAAAAAATATATTAGGCCAGATTCCAGAACGCTAAAAGGCTAGAAAATATCAAATGGGCCAAAGGCTAGATGGCCAAAAACCAAAACGATCAGAAAACTAAAAGTCCAAAAACAGAACGCTAACTTAAATTCTTGTGAAAGGTGTCGCCACTCCAACATTCATATACTGGAAAACAAAACTTTTATTTCGTAGTGCATAAACCGAAGGATGATCTATTTAGATTTAATCATTTTAATTTATAATTCATCTATTAATTTAATAAAAGGGTTGAAAATGTCAAAAGAATCAAAACTCTGAATTTAAAAGCCAAAAAGAACTTAGCGTAAATGTACTATTAAGAATACTAAGTTTCCAAAGTATATATATTTTTCAATCATAGTACAACACTGATGGTAAATACTTATATTTATATGCGTATTAGTGAAATTTATTATACCCTTTATTAGGCTTCTGCCAATAAAGTTAGAAATGTTTTCTAACATGCTTCAAAATTAACTAAGAAACTGTTTATTAACGGTACAATGGTCAAATGAACGCTATTAGCGACTGTTAGACTGAGTAAGGCAGTCAAATTTAGTAAGTATAACATTGCTACAATACTAGTAGCTCTGTACCATTAGAAGAGATATTACGCTCACACGTCTGATAAGATGCGAAACATCGAAACAAGCACTTGTCACTTGTTAGTAATATTTCTACTTGTTAGCAAAATTTTTCACAAAGTTCACAAATAGGATACATTGTTTATCCAAATGAACAACGCTATAATTATCTTGGCCTAAATGTACTATTAGGAATAGTAAATTTCACTAATACGCATATTAAAAATTATCTAATTGCTCTATATCGGTTCAGTATACATATTCAATTTTCGTTTTACCAACTTTCATAGAAACCGAAGATAGTACAATTTATTTTCAAAGACAAATTACTTCGATGTTTTAACGTGCGGTTTTTTAAACTCGCTTAATTGCGTAAGTATTAAAGTAACTTTCGATAATCGAAATTTCAAAAATGTTACAAGAATAGTTTTCCGCAAAGGGAAAATAGACTGCAAATTCTGAAAAACAAAACACACACCCTATATGTGTTAAATTGTGATTTTAGAAAAAAAAAACAACGTTTCGAATCAAATCGAATCGGTTTTAAGTAGAATATACCACAAAATTTATTGGAATGTCCACAAAGTTTATTAGAATCTTTTATAGTGTACTAAATATATTGAAGAGTTTGTTAAACTTTAAACGTAGCAACGTCAAGTTGTATAAAAGTTGGCACCGTGGGAGTAATGTAATTCAAGGTAAAATAAAATGTGCTCTACATTTGTACAAACTTTCAGCTTCTTACTTTTCAATCTGAAGTTCTAAATAAAAAAATGGCGCATGTCGGCCATATTGTATTTATTAAAAAAATGAAATAGTTGGTTTTGCAGAATTATCGAATGTACGTGCTAACAAATTTTAACAAAATCGATCCAATAGGTTAAACGTAATTCTCCGAGATACATCCATTCACACTGGCATTGAAAAATGCAAATTTTTCAAATGTACAATAAATGTTTTTGATAAATTTATGGTGGTAAATTGTTCCTTATGACTTCCTCTTTGAGTTGCGTATAAACTGATTGCAGTGATTTAAATACAGGAGACGTACTAAGATGCAATATTTTTTTTTAATATGAATTCTATATCTTTTATATCCCTATATGCACTTCGCACGTACATGATGTATGAAAGTTAAAAATGTGTGATAAAATAATAATCTAAATGGACAATTCCTGTACAAAATATTCTAATAAGATATTAATAAAAACCCTTCTAACCCTTCTAATAAAATATTATATCAATAGAACTGGTCATCGCATAAATAATAATATTATATTTATTTTCACTTTAGCCAATACAACGGTTAATGTTTTATATATCTAACAAGAGTAAACTTTAAAACAGAAAGGATGTGACGTCATGAGTGCTCCTATGCACATGTATATAAATAATCTTGCTCAAATATCTTATATAAAAAATTCATGGATAAATATTACATTTAAAAACAAGTACTTTAAAATTACAATTACGCACTTTTAAAGGCAGTCACAAATCACATCAATAATTTCCACGGTATATTGAAGGAAATTACAGACTCTGAAGATTCAGTAAAACCTGCAAACAAATTGTCTCATATTTTGTTCAATAGTGATGTTCTTTAATAATTTTTAAGTACAAGAAATTTTTGCACCGTGTTTATATTACACTGTGCAAAAATTTCATTTACGAGAAACTCTTTTAGCTCTGATGTGCTAGCTAGAATTGAATATGAATGTAGACTTTTCTTGACAAAACAGACTGTTTTATATATGTAAAAGAGGTTACAGTTAGTACCTTTTCTTTCTTAAACGGAGTCAAAAAGGTATATCGAAAATTACTCTAATACATCTTTTTTACAGAAATTCTCTTTTCTAAAAAACTGAACTTTTGACTGAATTTACACCTGATTTAAAAAAAAAGGGGGGGGGGGTACGTGAAATGAAAGGGGAGAGAACGATGATGGAGGGGGAAAGACAAGAGAGGAGGGAGAAAATAAGAGGAAGTAGGT
>WYDF02072596.1:0-11400 GCA_009867245.2 Adranes taylori
AAATTCACCAACCTCCTAAGTATAATATCCCAACAGGGAGTGGAGTTTAGTAGGTAAAAATCCCACACTATTGGATGCATCGGGCATCCTTTGTTTTTTGAAACTTCTCCATTTCATACGCAAAACAAAAAAAAAATGTTTTGACCCATTGTTGATCAAATGTTCGGTTTTTGAGCTTGAGGAGTAAGGTTACTTGATGAACGTTCCATAAGAAAATACACTATGCGACCAATAAACCAACATTATGATTTGTTCCGCGGAAGATTCTCGTCAGATTTATCGGAGTCAAGTCGCAATTCCGAGCGGAAGAAAGCGTGGAAACTTAGAAAGTGTGATCAAAATCGTTTGCGGAACAAAATTTTATCAAAACATTGACTAATTTTTCCCAATATCGTCAAAATAATCAAAATTATTAAATATTGTAATTTGATAGCAGTATCAAAATGTTATTGACGTTTTATTCAGTGTTTTTGTCTAATAAAAAGATGACTTTGTAACTTTCCCTATTGAAGGAGACCCAATTTGCCACTGAAGATGTAATGGCGCAGGTAGATCATGGTTCTTTGTGGACACGAAAGAAATGTACTCGTATAATGTCAAGGAAAAGTTGCGTGAAGCGTCAAAGAAATTGGAAAAACAGACCAACAATTTTTAAAATTAACCAAATAGATATTTAAGAACGACAACTCTGCGAATTCGGAGGTGGCCAAAGGGTGCTTATGTCGTTGACGTCGGCGGCATTCGATGCACGTGTCACAAACTTCACGTAAACACTAAAACTGCGTCTTTAACAACAGCGTTATCGATGCAGCCATTCAATGACACAACTATCTGTAAATTACTAAAAGCATTCTAACACCATTTTAACAATTTAACTAATAAATCGTTACCCAACTGGGCGTAAATCCTCAGTCCACACTAGGAACTAAGCAAAATCCGCATAACAACTCCTGACACATAATTTTCGGAATGCATTATTTACTACTCTCACAATGACATTTTACTTCAAATTTATTTCCCAAGAGCCGAACTTCGGCCGAAAACCAGTTTAATACACCCGAAAACCAGAATGTCCCAACCGGCATATCCGAATTAGTAAACTAAATCTCCTCCACATTTGCAACCATAATCACATTTGCCTCCATGATTGGTCAACCAACATTACGTAACTGTTACTAGCCAATCCGAATTTTTCTTATTTCAAAATTTCAAAGAGTGAAGAATAGCATGCTACAAAATTTCCTGCGGGAATAGTTTTTGGTTAAAATTACCTGACACACAATATTCTTAAATCTAGAAACAATAGTGACCTCTTTCGAACGAAGTAGACGTCGCCTTGCAAACTTCTCAGATACCAAGATCTAATTAATTCGATAGTAACATAATAGAAGATAGTAGCAATCTATCTGGCTATATTAAAAGCCTAAAATGAAATTATTTTTTATGAAACAAGTCAATTTAAACAAAAATCCCAGCGCCCATAAGCGCGTACAACTTCTACAAATATTCACATAAACTAAGTGCGCGGACTATTCTATGCTACATCACAAGTTATATGCATCGACGCTTATAACTATCAAACCCAACTTGTCTTCACATTTAAACACAATATGATGACCAAATTAATCCTAAAATTTAACAAACAATTAATAATGTAAAGGTGTCAACTCGAATTAAATTGGTAACAGCAGAAAGCAATTATCTATACAGAATCTGTTGATGCCGGCAAGTATAACACATGAGACAAGCATAACTTGATAACAAACATAGAATTTCAGTCTTCCCAAATTTCATATCATAATTGTTTTAGTCCGGCATTACTAAAAAGAATTACCAATAATTATACTCTGTGCTAAGTCGATAGAGCTCCCAAGACTTCACAATGAACATTCAGAACTATTCAAAAGTGGTACCTAATTTTAATTTTTGCTTAATTTATTTATTTATCCCATTTTACATTTTCCCACATTTCAACCACGATCGATGAAACAGTGTGCATTCCTGTATAATAGTAAACCTAACTCAAGCAAATTAAACGGCGTAGGCAAATGCAACAGTATTTTAGAGCAATCTGCCTTGAAATTTCATATTACGTTCGCTAGTTTTCTCTCAAGAATTAAACAGCTGTAACACCAAAAAGAAGTTGTTAAATAAATTCACTTTCTTTAAACTTTTTAATACATACTCTTGCCAAAAGAAAAATATTAGTTCTATTCATTTTCTTTAAACCTGATCACATATATTCCCAGGGACACACATGAATAGCCCCCGCCTATTGTTTGTCTTAGGTCGCTGCGGACTGAAAAGGTACGAAGAAGTATTTATATAGGAGAAATTAAAGCAATTAGGTACGCTATGTCCTATGATTAGAAAGAGCACATTAGAATGGCATTTCAATTAGTAAAAGTAGGATGAGGCGAGCTTTAGTAGACCGGAGAAGAGATGGAGGATGGAGAAGAGATGGAGGTTGAATGGACTAACAATCCTCGTATAAATGTTGAACACCCATCAATGAGTGAAATCAAATGAAAAAGGAAATGAGCATTGAAACAAATGAAAAATGGGAAGCCACCGCGGTTGGATAGCATACCACCAGATCTGAAACTAAGGTTACAGCCGGGGCTTTCTACCACCTTTTCCAAAAAGTGTGGCAAGAGGAAAAGGTACCTGCTGAATGGAAGAAGGGGCTCATATTAAGTTGCATAAGAAAGATGGCATAAGCAAGTGTAACAACTGGAGAGGAAACACCTTGTTACCTATACCCAGTAAGGTATTTACACGAATCATCTTAAATCATATTACGACAGCCGTCGAACAGAAGTTACGGAAAGAACAGGCTTGTTTTCGAGAACATCGTAGCTTTGTAGACATGATCAATATCATTGAACAAAGCTGTGAGCGGAACTATAGCAGATATATACTATTTATCGATTTTGAGAAAGGCTTTGATTCAGATAGGCAAGTCATGTGGCAACTATTCCTAAAGTATGGCATTCCGCCGAACGTTGTTAATCTAACACGAGAGACCTACAATGCCTATGAGTGCCAAATCGACAGAGGCCATTGGAGTGACCTTTGAAGTTAGGCAAGGATGTATACTCTCGTCTATTATATTCCTAATTTTAATAGATGATATCATGAGGAAGTGTAGTCGAAAACGAAGAGGTTTATAATGGAGTTAGCGGGGAGCCTGGAAGACTTAGATTATGCGGATGATATCTGCTTGCTGGCACACACCATTCAGTATATGAATGAGAAGTTTACAAAAACTAAAAAACTGTAAGACAAAGGAGATTAGATTGTTTTCGAGAGAGTATCAAGTTGGACGGAGAGCAAATCGAGGAGGTAGACTGCTTTTGTTATCTAGAAAGTATAGTAGATAAACAACGGGAGCATTAGAGGACATTAAAGCACGTATAAAGAAGGCAAATGGGTCCTTTTCTGCAGCTATACCCACCGTGGAAAAGACATATAGTGCCTGTATGAACAAAGTTGAGGATCTTTAACAGAAATGTTAAATCTGTTTATCTCCACGCATGTGAAACCTGGAAAGTTACTGAAAAATTTAGGAACATGTTACAAACGTTTGTAAATAGATGTCTTCGCAGCAAACTGGGTGTTTACTGGTCAGACATGATAAGAAATGAAGATCTATGGGAACGGACTGGAGAAACTCCTATTGTTAACCAGATTAAAATGCGAAAGTGGAGATGGATAGGCCATACACTAAGGAAGCAGGATGGAGCCATCGAGAAGAAAGGGCTGAAGTGGAACCCCCAGGGAATGGGGGTACGGCTGGCTACTTGGAAGAGATCTGTTATGGATGAAGCAGCTGAGGCAGTGAAGAACTTGAGGAGAATTGCGATGGTTGGCATGCAGGAGAGTGCACTGTCGAAACTACATTGAATCCCTTTGCTCCTATAGGAGCGACAGGAGATAAGTCAAGGAAGTCCAATTTTATGTTAATTTAGAGAAATTTGAAAAATGCAATGAAATTGCAAAAATGTTAGCTAAGCTGCCCGCGTCATGAGCAAATAAAAGGATATGGGGATTCATGAGTAGGCAATTCATAGGGTACAATAGTGTTAAATGTTAGTGTACGAGTTAGTGTACGAGAAGAAATTAAAAGAATTATCAAATTTTCCCTTTGATTAATCGAATTAATAGTCAATTTAATTAGTTGCTCCGTTTGTTCACAATAATAATTTCTGGCAAATGAATATGACCTATTGTGATGTATTTAATGATTTTTGTGTTTGATGGGATGATAGAAAGAAAAGCACGTATTGTTTTGAATAGAACTGACATAAGGCACAGCAAAGTGTGAACGTTTACAGAAGAAAAGACAAAAGCCCCTGACCTTATACCCGATAAGTACTACTAGAAAATAATTGATTGTTATATAATAAACAAGTGACATTTTTATAAAAAGAACATCATATATATTGAGTTTAAAATTCACTAGCTTATTTTTCAAAAAAAAGTTTCGCAGTAATTTAAATTTTCTCAAGTATTTTTTGTTTTTTAACTGAACTAGAATGTAAGTGAGCTATGATCAAGTATATATAAGTTTACGTCATGCTTTTGCGTTCATCTGGCTTTATTCTTGTGTAATGAAATTTTATCTGACTCTATCATCATCATAATATATCACCTTGTTTCTCGTCCACTGCAGGGTATAAACTTCTCTTTACCAGTCTTTTAATCATTCACCAAATTGAAATTTATTTCAAGTCGTCTGTCCTTCTAATAGAAAGTCTACCCATGTCCCTAAAAACACTGAAGCATTGTCTCCTGGATGCCAATCCAACACGGTTTATTTTGTTAAGTTAGTTAATTGTTTCTAAAACTGCATACTGACGTTTAAGAAGTTCAAATTGGCTTAAAAATAGAAAGTATGGGTAGATGCGCAGTTCTGGCATAGGCGATAGCCTTCTTCGGTAACCTCTGATTTCACCTCGTATCATTGAATTCGTTAATGAAAACTAACACTCTGCTAAGTACACACCTTCGGCTAGAAAGCCAATTTGAAAATCTTTTATAAGCATTTTGCGTATGTATGATTGTATGTCTATATTATTAAAAAGATCTTATGAAATTAAATGCAGTTGTACGAATTAATCAACGAAGAGGCATTCAAATAGGGTGAAAGCAGCATAAAAGGAGAGGGTACTGATGAAGACTATAACTTATGACAGAAATGCGGATCTAGCCTTACCTTCCATTCTGAAGTCAACTTGAACTTCCTAAACGTCAATGTGCAGTTTTGGAAACAATTAACTCATTTAGCAATTAGTTACACTTCTGAAAAATAATACCATCAGAAGTATATATTTATAATTAAATCTGCATGTTTAGATTGTATGTTTATACTAGAAATGATCTAGTTGTCGTAGTTGCTAAAATAGACGAACTTTAATTGTTTAAGCCTCTAATTGCATAATTACAAATAGTCCGGATGATATACCAACTTATTAGATTGTCTCTTCGTTGATTAATTTATGTAACTGCATTTAATTTCATAAGATCTCATTAATAATATAGACATACAATCATACGTGCGCAAAATGCACATAAGGGATTTTCAAATTGGTTTGTCAGCCGAAGGTGTGCACTTACCAGAACGTTGTTTTTCATTAACGAATGCCATGATGTGAGGTGAAAGCAGAGGGTACTGATGAAGGCTATCACCTTTGCCAAAAATGCGTATCTACGCTTACCATCCATTTTTTAGGATGCAGTTTTCGAAATCATTAACTCACTTCAAAAATAGTTATACTTCGTAACAGTAATACCATCCATATATCCTTAATTAAACTCTCTTCGTTGTCTGGCATTCTTGACATATGTCCTGTCCAAATCAAATTTAAAAATGTCCCTCTCTCGATGGCATCTGTAACTTTGGTTCTCGTATGTGTCTCTTCGGTCGCGCAAACCTTTCCTTTTCTCCTAGGATTACTCTTATTTTATTGATTGTTTTCAGTCTCAATGTAACTATTTCTGAAATACAAGGTGCATTCCAAAGTAAAGAGGACTTTTCTAAATGAGAACAAAACTTATTTGTGGCGAAACTTATCAATTTCATTAAAGTAGTGTCCTGGAAATTATATAGCGATTTGCACAGTTAAGAAACATGTGGAACGAGTGTTTTAGGTCGTCTATAGAGATGTCTTTAAGAATGGTGGTACATGCTTGGTACACCACCTCCACGTCCCCAAAATGCCATCCTCTTCCCCAAAAATGTATTTTTCCGAATACTCAAAAGCGAATATGACTTGATGGATAGCATGCAATTTTTGCTCAGAATATTAGTAACAAATGTCAACAAGATGCACCGAATCAACAAACACACTCTTACAACGCTATAATTCGCCTTTACACGTCCGTTTGATACATTTGACAGAACATCAGTCAGGTAACCATAATTAGATGGCGCTACGAGAAGGTCTTAATATGAAAAGTGCTGTTTACTTTGGAATGCACCTGATCTATGTCAATACCGAGATGAGACATTGAACGCACAACGATTAAGGCACAACAGAATGTTTGCTTTGAATATATGTTCTAACTCTCCGAGGACTGTGCAGGATAATTTAATTCTTTTGCTAAATTCACACCTATGGTTGTCTCATCTCGACAGTTGGCAAAAGCTCTAAATAATTCATGGTGGTCCATAGAATCTAATGCCGTTTCATATTAACTAAATATTAGTATCAAAGGCTTAGTAATTATAAATGAAATCTGCAATTATTTCCATCATTTGTAAAAAGTCACTACCTACATTAACAATATATTTGTCTAAAAAAAATTTGATAAAAATAGCCAAAATAATTGAAATAAAATAAGAATCCTTTATAACAAAAACGTTTTGAAAACAGAAGTATAAACAGATAATCTATATCTAGCATGTTCTCACAGTTTACTCGTAAACAAGCAATAAATATGTCAACAGAGACACTGAAAGACCTAACACTAGAGTGGAGCTTGGCGTAGACTGTCGACGAAAGCAAAAGCGTAACTTCGCTTTTCGGGGGCCAAACATAATTGACCTTTCCATTCAATTTTATGTTTCTCTTCCGTCTAAAGATGATGGAAATATGGAATTGCTTATTTAGTGTGAGAGGATTATTTGAAATACTTCGGTAGTATTACTAAAAACTATACAAAGCAATCACCGCTTATGAAATTAATGCTATTGGATATTTAAAATAAATAATTTCAAACTAGCAAACATGAATAGAATATTAAGTACTCTCAGATTTCAGTCTTTCATGAGAATGCTCGTAAAATACATTGGAATATTTTTATTAGTCAAGCATTACTTTGATGAACAGTTGTAATCCATGATGAAATATCAATCGGAAGTGTATTTACTTCGTATTTGCCACTTATAATACAATTGGTAGATTGTGATTATATAGTTTCAACTCTTTCGGGCCATCTTTAGACATGCAGACTATTAATATTATTTATTAGGTGCGTTTGTTATTAGGTGCGTACTATTATTCTTGGATTAGAGTTGGTGACCATATTGGGGCTACGAAAAATTGGATTTCATGATATTGACAATTATATGGTAGAGAATCAACAACCAGACCAATATCAGTCAACCACTCAAACGGGAGATTAACGATAGAATTGGACAGACAACCAAACCAACCAATTATTGTTGCTTTGGTTGTCTGTTCAATTGCATCGATAATTTGATGGTAATTATTGTTTGTTGGTAAACTCCCTTTTCAGTGGTCGACTGATTGGCTAGCATTGTCTGTCTGATCGTTGACACTCTTTCATTTAATTGTTAATGTCATTACACCCGATCCTTTGTAGTCCTAATTTGTAGTTCTAAGTTCACCCCAATAATAATATATCCCCTAAAAACGATCCCATGAATTGATAGTCTGAGGATGGACCGAAAGGATTGAAACTATACATATAATCAGAATCTACCAATTTTACTACAAGTGGGAAATTACAAAGTAAATACACTTCCAATAGTTACAATTCAAATTTGTTGTAATACTTATCCGACTGAAAAAACGCGATTTTGATACTAACAAATACTCTTCGCAAATAAATATATATAAGGAATTAGGGACAAGTTGTACTTTTAACTTTAAATGACAATGTAAAATAAATAAATTTCTTTAGCCAAGTACGTACAGGCTCAGGTCAATCAAACTCGGAAGCCTTCAAAAACAAAAATTAAGGCAGCAATGTTTCTGTGTTAACATTATTATTAAAGTTTGATTTTCTCACCCTTCCACTTTTCCTTGTCATTTCTTCCTCACTCTTCTCCTCTGCCGAAGGTTGCAAAAACTTTCTATTTCTTCTTATTACTTCCCCATCTTCCTCCTTAACTAGCACAGGTAAGACCTTGGCTACCACTCTACCTTCTTTCTCCTTCCCATATAACCACACTCTCGAGTGTGTGTTTAGTGGTGACAATTTCCTTGCTTTGTGTCTTTTGCCATAACTTGTTTTTGTCCTCTCCTTTTCCTCCTTAATTCTTTGTAATATTGTTTTGTGGTTTTCCAGTTTTGGTTTTAATTTCTGTTCTCGTATTGGCATTCTTTCCTTTAAATTCCTTACATATATCAACTCTGCTGGTGATGCCCCACATGATAAAGGTGTATTGCGTTAATCAAGTAATCCTAACCACGGATCATTACATTTCTGGTAAACTCTTTTAATTAGTTTTAACGCAGTTTCTGCTAATCCATTCGACTGTGCGTAATGAGGACTTGCACATTTTTCTTGCAAAATTGTCTGTACTCATAACTGGTAAAACATGGTTCAGTATCCGATGGTATTACGTCTGGGATTCTGTGCTGCGCGAAAATTTCTTTCAATTTCTTTACTACATCTATTCCCCTTGTTCTTTTCGATAGTTTTACTTCTGGATATCTACTATAATAATCTTGAATAGCCAAATAATTTTGGCCTTTTAATTGACACAAGTCGGTTTCTATCATTTTGCATTTTCCACGCTTATATTACATTATTATTTTTACAAAATCGGTAGTTGAGGTTATTTTTAAATACGAGTTATTTTGAATTGGCCCTCCCTGTGATAGGAAGTGTTCTCATTTGCTCATTTGCTTCCCATCCCCTACGATAAATTCCTGGAAATCGTCTCGGCAAACAAAATTCTAGCCTATGCTATAATTGAATCTTTACTGTTGGTAACCACTGATTTCTGGTACTATAACTACCAAACGATTTCCTAAGGCTGCAATGTCTTCATGTCGATTTTTTTTTTCTTCTTTTAGATAAATCGTCTCGGCAAACAAAATTCTAGCCTATGCTATAATTGAATCTTTACTGTTGGAAGCCACTGATTTCTGGTACTATAACTATCAAAAACGATTTCCTAAGGCTGCAATGTCTTCATGTCGAATTTTTTTTCTTCTTTTAGATAAATTGTACGCGAGTCGCATTTTATCTATATTAGTTAACTGTTTTCCTTGTGGGCAAACAAGTTTCAACTTTACGCCAAATTCAAATAGAATTACACGGGAAAAAGTTTCTAGACTGAACACGAACGCGCGCGGTTCTAGAAATTTAAGAATAAAGTTGATAATTGGAGAATTGAGAAAATGTATTTCGCGTATAAAAATAATTTGAAATCATTTTTAAATTTAATGTAAGAAAACTGTTTCCGGCAATTCGCATATTTTTCAAGAAAAATTAGTTAATTTTACGACGTTCGATTTGAATTGTAATATTTTATGCATTTTCAGGGATAACAGTGTGGTTTGAAGTATCTTCCAATTTACTAGCAAATTAGAAACTGAATGAGAATTGATATAATTTATTTAATTTCAATTGCAATAATTTTAATGTTTATCGTAAATATTACTTGACGTTATATGCCCAAAACGTTTATGTACTAACAGCGCTTACCAATATCTACATCATGCGATCATTATTGGAAGAGACATCCAAACCCACAAGCTAAACCATAGAATTGATCTTGTACCACAGTTTACGTGTTTAATTCTTCTAAATTTTCGGTAAATAGAAAAACAAAAAAAATAATAAATTATACGTTCCATGAATCTAATTTTGTATTTGCATGCCAAATTGGTAAGCATTGTCCCTAGGGTCATGTCTTCAAAGCATCAAATCCCTAATCAAGCAATAAAACAATTTGGCATGCAAATACGAGACTACAGGAATGTTACAAAACAAACTTAGATTAACAATTGCAGATAAGGCAGTGCCAATTGTTAAAATCGGTATTTATGATAAGATGGCGTTCTAGACCTTTTTGCCTGATTTATCTGGTCAGTTAGCTTGAGCGATTTGGATGCAAAAGCCACAACAATTTGAACAAGCTATGTCCTTGGTACTTGAGGAACAAAATTTTCAGTACGATTAGTACAGGTAGACAAACTGCAGACCTCAGACCGCAGCCAGCACTACTGGTTTCTATGACTGTATGAAATTAATTCCGAATATGGCGGCACTGTAGCCTGCAGTTGTGCCACGATGCGACTGCAAACCTGATCTAGAACCAATTGTGACACCAATAGCAAAGATATGAGGTTTTTTTACAAAATGAATTTTGCGGAAGCCGATGAGGAAAAGATAATTAGCTTTGTAACCAAGCATATGATTTTTAATCACATTCAACAAATGAATTTGTTGCATTTGGAAATAATCCAAAAATGAGTTTTAATCAGCACTGAATCATTATTCCATGCAATTTGTTTTTAAATAAAGTCATCGTGGCTTTTCTTCTTAGCATATAATAACTATAAGCCTTCATTGTCCTCGTCTCTTGCAACAAAATGCTAAAAAGTGTACAAAGGTGTTTGGCTGGAAATGCAAAAGTGTGTTTGCGATGAAGATTAAAAGGTATAGAATTAATGATAGAATTATTATTGGTAGAAGATAAAGAGAATGGCTTAAATGGAATGAAATAAAGAGTTTCTTCCTTATTCCTTCTAAGATAGGAGTTAGAATTGATTTTGATTTTTGTGGGTGCTTATATTGTTTTGTGTCTTTGTAACTTGAGTTTGTAGAATATTGCAAGTGGGTTTGTTATATTTATATGCCAATAAAGATTTTTTTATTAATTGATTACTAAACACATTTTATGAAGAATGGATTACAATTTGTATCCCGCTTGGTGATATGCGTTTGTTAAAAACCCTGGTACCCCATTGGCAATTAGTTTTCGTAGTTGACCAGATATTGTCTTACAAGTTTTACTGTAAAATAAACCTTACAAAACAAAGCTATACACCAAGGCTAGTCAGTTGACAAAATGTCGTCGAATCACAATGATATTATTTTGGCAGCCGTTTATTATTTTAAGCAAAAAGAAACGGAAGCATAAATATTCAATACGACCAAGCGTCAAAGGAAGAAATGTACATAGAGGAATTGAAC
>WYDF02072607.1:0-11400 GCA_009867245.2 Adranes taylori
ACCTTTGTGGTCTCTCATATATGATTCGCAATTTTCGATGATTGCTTGCTTAATTAAGAACAAATATTATAATTAATATCTTAATTTCTGGTTGTGACATTGCAACGATATCTATTCTCCCAATATGTTTTAATTCATAATAGATTTCTGGAACAGGTTCATATAGTTAATAGTTTGAACACAGGTAAACTTTTGAAGAAGCGAACGGTTTTCAGAACTTTCATTTTTAAAGAAATTGTTAGAAATGGGTTATGATTGACAGTAATATTTTTTATTGAACATCCGATTATGTTTAGTTTACTGTTTCACGGGTTGCTGATATTTTGTGTATAAGTAAAGAGTTTTATTCTTGTCATTTACGAACATTAATAAAAACGTTTGGATTGATAGATAATTTTTATATTTCAATGGCCAGCCATTGTAGTTTCATCATTTTCGCGTTGAAGTCATGCGTCAAATTTAAATATTTTTTTAATGTGAAATATCTTGTTTTGCCAAAAATGTTAGGCCAAAAATGGAATTGAATCGTGAAAACTTTCGTCCGCGTATTTTTTTTTCAATATTCCCCGTAGATTAACTCAACAACAGTACATTGATGAACTTAATTCAACTTTGGGTGGTGAAGCACCATGAAGGATCAATTTTTATTGATGGTTGACCGAATTCAATCGTCGCAGAAGTTTGCTCAACGACGAATTTCGTGAGGGTTGTACAAAATCGGTTGTTATGTCGGAAAACATTGACGCTCCCCGTTGATTAACTCAACAAGAGTGCATCGATGAACTTAATTCAACTTTGGGTGATGAAGCACCATGAAGGATCAATTTTTAATGACGGTTGACCGAATTCAATTGTGGCAGAAGTTTGTTTAACGACGAATTTCGTGAAGGTTGCCAAAAATCGGTTGTTATTCCGGAAATTGTTCGATACTGGTATTTCAAAATCATATAAACAAATATAATGTTAAGTAGCCGACGCGAATAGTATAAAACTTGGCTATTAATAGTTGGTTTTAAGTTTTTATTTTCCATTGTTCATAGTTTTATTGACATGTGAATTTATCTTGCTTACACCAATTCAATTAATTTTGGAATTTATGTTAAGGTAAGAATTGTGATTTTTCAACCATGTTTTAGTGGTTTCAAGTCGTTCAAATTTTCTTTCTTGTCATATTATGATTCAAATAAATTTTCAATTACGAAAAAATTTCCTTTTCGTGTTAAAATTTATTATTTTCGTTGGATTTATAATATATCTTCTAATATGGTTTCATATAAAGATTTTCTTACTTTAACATTATCAACATTATAGCTGAATTGTGGTTTCTAGATTATATTTTGATTGCTTTATTATTTATGTTTAAATTTTCTATGAAATGTCATATTTGCGAACGAGTGTTCTATTCTACTAAATTATTTTTCTATACTTATTTCCTCTGTTCTCATTTTTTTAGTCTGATGATGGCACAGTTGTAGTGTAAAAACGCGTCACATATTTTATCTTCTTGCTTTTTGAATAAAACACAATTTTGGAGAAGGACCACTGTTGTTATCCTATTTAATCATTTACTGCAACGCACTTGAATCTGTTATTGTTTTAAATCAACAATCATCATTAGTGGTTTGCGTTAATAAATATATATTCTCGTAGCGACTTGAGAAACTCTGGTTGTGACTAGCCCTGCGGAAAGATAATGGACTCTTACATTTGAATTAATCAAGGCGCATATGGGCGAGCAACGTATTATCGATTCAGGAAACTATATCTTTTCAAACAGAGATGGCTCTGTAAGCAACAATACGATTATAAATTGATTGCAAGGATGATGTCTCTGTTTTATTAACTGATATGAATTTAACCGTTAGATAAGGTTTTCAATCTAAAATTTTTTTTTTAAATAGATAATAGCAGTTATGTTTCTTTATAGAAAACAATTATTTCAAGGTTTTGAAAATGTGCGACGCGTGGAGAATTTGGCTTGGGGGCAATATGTTTGGTTATATTGCTGTATTAATACAATTTTCCAATTAACGGTTTTAGGACGTCAATTGTTTTATTGTAATATTTAGAGAAACCTAAATATGAAATAAATAATAAATTTATGCGCATATATGCACACATTTTACTTAAATATGTAGAATTTTACCCACATATTCAGAAAATTTTGGAAATCCGCAAACAAAAAGATTGAAAACGCTTATTGCTTCTGACACACCAGTAGTTCAAAGCTATGTAAAATGGAATAATAAAAGGTTCATTGTAGTTATTCAATATAATATAAACACAATATAATAATTCAAAATTATTACAAGATAATAAATATACAAATTATTAGAAAATATTTATAAAAAGTTATTAGTTGTAGAAATAATAAACCACTAAATGTTTCTCAAAATTCTCGTTTAAAAATTAGTGTTTTCTGGCAGAAAACAAAAATTGATATATAGTAAAACTATTTTCTACGTCAACTAACGTCAGTTGACTTAGAAAGGAGGGGCGTTTTTTAGATTTTTCAATATCGTAGGGTACAAATCGACTGAATTGGTAAAATTTCTCACTAAAATATCAACTACTTTGACAAGAAATTGAAAACCGCTTGTTTTTCTGTCACTTTCTAAAATTTTTGAATTTTTTTCTCAAATATTACCCCTAACATTTCGGAAGACAACCTCTGATTGTTTTACCAGTTCTACACTTTTAGTTAATGGTAAATTAGATTCCTCCAGTTGGGTTATGGTTTTAGAAACAAAGCTATAACTCGCTTTTATAAAAGAAATTTGTTGTTTTATTTCCTTTTTTTTTGAATAATTGTTTACCTTCTGTAAGTGATTCGCAAGATTCGTCTTTTAATTCTGAAATTAGATGTTCCAATTGACTGAAATTGTCACTGTAAAAAAATGCGGTTACCATCCAAGTACCCCAGCTTGTTATAACAGGTTGAGGTGGAGTAGGGGTGTTTAGCCTTTTTTCTCTAACCCTCGTAGGCGCTTTCAGGAAGCTTGTTTTCATGATCGAAATTAACGTATTTCCAAGCGGTAAAGTACTTCTAATTTCTTCGCCAACACAACATATAGCATAAGCGAGGCACGTTACGTGTATTAATTTTGGATAAAAGATTTTTAAATTTTGTCCCGTCTTTAATGTGATGTAATGTGATGTGTCGTTAATCGAACTCGAAAATTTTGTTCAACGCTTTCCAGCATATCGAAGGGTATGTTGGCGATGGGCATGTACGATGGGCGGTGCGATGGGCATGTGTAGCTTGACAAATGTTGTTATTCAGGTGAGGCATGATCCTAGGACGATCGTTGTAAACAATTGATTTTAGATAGCCCCATAAAAATAGTCGCAGGGGGGCTAAATCAGGCGACTGTATTGGCCAGAGCACAACAGCCCTCAAGGAGATGTGGCGTCCTGGGAAGTGTTGCCGCAAACAGTCATTGATACTGTTGCCGTGTGTGCCGTGGAACAGTCCTGCTGGAACCATACATCTCTCACACCTACGTCTTTGAGTGTTGGCGGGAAAATCTCTTGAATCATGTGGACATAACGGTCAAAAGTCACCGAAACTTCCCGTTTGTTTTTTTCAAAAAAACCATGGACCAGTTATTCCAACTCGCGATTCTGCAGACCAAAATGTAACACGTTGTGAGTGTAGGGGATGCTGATCAAGTTGTCTGGGGTTATTAGGGCTCCATTAGTGCATGTTCTGCTTATCTACATATCCCGGAAGACGGAAGCGAGCTTCGTCACTGAAGAAAATAAGTGTGTCGTGAGGCATGACAAGAATCTCCGGAAATACATTTTCTCGAGCAACAAAATTTCTTCAAGCATTCGCCTCACAGAACGAGCTGATAAACCAACAGCAACTGCATGTTTGCGGGCAGAGCGTCGAGGGGATCGCAAAACAGAAAACCTTACCATGCACAATGTTTTGGCGTGTGACTTTGATGTTCATCAAAGCACAGGTTTTTTTTTCTTCACATCACCAGTTTCCCTAAAGCAGTTTACCAGTGAAATAATTGATTGTCGGCCAGGAACACGACCACGAGACGCAATATTGAAATGTGTACGAAAGCACGTTGCGCGGCAATGATTCAGCAACCGTTAGAAAAGTATGCCGACAAGGAACCTGCGATCCACCTTTGTTCACTCCAAGATGCTGACTAAACCAATCGGAGCTACGCTACAACAATCTCGGAGCAACCATTGCTTTAGGGCGCCCAATTTAACTAGGCAAGTTGTTCTGCCCCACCCTGTATAAGTTCCTTCCTATAAATCAAAAAGATTTATATTAATTAACGCTCAACTCAACAACGCTCAACTCAATAATGAATTACAATCCTCGTAATCGTTTGACAATTGATGTATCTCGTACTGTTTGAAAACGGTGCGGTATATATTAGAATCGAATTCATTATCGTTTCGCATCCGACGCGGTATGCAAGTCGGTGCGTTTTAAAAATCGATGCGGTATGTCAGTAGTCTCTGCGAAAATTCGTATCTGCTCATCATGCATAACTCATTTGTTGTTCATGTAAATTTTCTAGTGGTACCATAATGATCAATAAACCATGCATGCATATTTTTGGCTGCGTATCCCTTTCGGTCGATGTTTGTGCTAACTACGTGTGCTGTATGGAAATGTACGCCTGCTACTGCTGTATAATTTCATGAGTGTCTAATTAAATATTCTTGTCCTGCTTCCATGAAGGTAAAAACAATTGTTTGACATAGAAACCTTTTTCTATTTATTATTAAGTTTTCTATGAACTATCGGAATAGAGATGGCGGAAAAACAAATTTATAAAAAATAATTCATGCACTCGATGTGTTATAGGTTCCAAATAGGAACAAGTTCTTTTCAAATGACGTTACGCTACATGGCGTTCCAAACATATACCGCGATAAATAATAATGTTCTTTAAGGAACGACATATCACTAGTTCAAGGTAAACATAACAAGGTTCACTAAGATTGTTCAAACACTTACACTGGAATGCAGCTATTTTGTATAATAAATTAAAGCACAAAACTATGAAACACTAAAATATTCCATATTTTAAGGTGGATCGATTGGTAATACATTTTTTGTGCAAAAATTATCCTCTATGCCAAAAATGTTTTGTTACTTGACTTGTCTATTATTGAAGATGTCATTGTATTGTCGATCTGTCAATATTTTAATGATCCAATTATACAAAACTTAAATTAATAACTTCAACTAATAAAGATGTCATCCATGTACAAAATTCTTTAATACAAATAAATCGTGTGGGAATAATTGTCAATCTTCAAAACGATATTACAATAAAGAAAATTGATCCAACTATTGACAATCAAATTACGAAAAATTCTGAACCGTTTTTTACATCATCTAAAATTTCCTTCGAATGAAAAGGAATGTTAAATAAATATTCGCGTGTCCCCTCTTGATAGATACTTTGAAGAATTCGAGAAACAGCTACTTAATTAAAAGCGAAATATGCAAATTAAGGGTCCCACGGATCTTTCCAGTTCTCTTACTCACTCATCCTGGAAGCGTTGAAATACCTAAATTATGGAGACAGGTGTAACGTGACGTTCGATCGTAAGAGGCA
Organism: Adranes taylori; assembly: GCA_009867245.2. Taxonomy (NCBI): domain Eukaryota; kingdom Metazoa; phylum Arthropoda; class Insecta; order Coleoptera; family Staphylinidae; genus Adranes; species Adranes taylori. Next base: position 5,601 of record WYDF02072607.1, read on the forward strand.
AAAACATGAGAGAATTATTCTGACAGGCGAAATCCTTATTTTACTTTGATGACATTCTGACCTAGTTAGCAAAGGGTGTCCGGATATTTAATACAATGGAATTTCAACAAGTTGTCTCAGGTTTTTTCACATAGGTTTATTTCTAGAACATATGTTTGAACAGCACTTCATTTAAACACGTACTGGCTCTTGTTAACTAAGTCAAGAAAAAACTTTCAAGAAGGTGGCTTTGTTCGCAGCATTCTTTTTACAGCAGGTTAGTCAAGGCAACATTAATTTATTCTTCTAGAAATTTATATAATCATGAAATTCACATTACCTTAAATCCATATTACACTTATCATACATATGTACATACCAAACATTCAAAATTATAAATCAACCCCAATTTGTTCCTATGACTTTTACTTATCATACATGTTTGAATAAATAAATAATAATAAATAAACCTTTATTACCATTCTCAAAATTACATTTACATTAATCATCTTAATAACAAAAAAAATTATACAAATTATTCTACAAACTAAAGAATACACAAACTAAATAATATTATACATCCTTTAATTATACACTCACAGGAGAAGAAAAGGCTATCCTCTCTTTCTGTTTTTTCTCACCCCGCATTCCTCAACTCCATATTCTCCTTATAACAAATCTCTACTAATTCTATTCATTCTTCCAGTTCTTCCGTACTTCTTTTTCTTCTTCACTCAACTCAATCGCCTTATACTCCCTCATCAAGTGCATCCATGTTTCCTCTTCCTTATCACATATCGTACACATTCGTTCTTGATCTTTCATCCAATAGTTGTTTCTACCATCCTCATTCACGCATCTTTCGCCTCATTCACCATGGAATCCTTCTTTTTTCTGACATGTATAACCCCGATAATAGACACTTAGCCATCCCCTCCTCATCCGTAATTCACTTATACCTACTATTATATCTACTTTCATAAATTCTTGAATTAATTCACTTGAATCTCTTGTCTTTCAACATACCTCATCCTTTCCGTGAACTCTTCTCTCACCGCAACCTCCAATCATCTTTTCAAACCATCTAGCCGTCGACCATCTAATCCTCCTATGCACTTTTATTCTACTCTGAATCGACTCATTCTGCCAAACACCCATCTTTTCCCCTATTCAACCTTCTCTCCCTGTACACTTTCTTCACCAAACTTCTCCCTTCAGTCTACGATGCCTTCCCCTCAAATTTCATCATCCATCATCCTTATATTTTACAATCTCCTGAAATACAATCTCATTCCTATTATTCCTGTCAAATCCTAATATCCTTTTCATCCATCCAATATGAACTCTCTCCATCCTTTTCCCTTCTCTCCACCGCCCATACCTCTGCTCCATACATCATTATATTATTAACATTTCACATATACTTCCATAATCTTCAACATCATTCTAACTGACTCTCCAACCATACTCTTCCATACAATCCTTATTCTCTCTATAACTCCAGTAGCTTTTTCCGACACCAATGCTACGTGTTCCTTACGCGACCCATTTTATAACAAATATAACCTAAATATTTAAATTTCTTCACTCTTTCAATCCTCTGTTCTCCTATATCGAATGCATCATTTCTACTTCCTCTCCCTTCCCTATTAAAGCCATTATTTTTGTCTTTTCCACATTCACTTCCTATCTCCTTCTATCCATATATACCTTCACTCTCCCAATCATTCTTTCATGCCTACCCTATCACTCGCCATTCTTAGTATATCAACCGCATAGGTAAAAGACCAAAACTTCATATTTCCAATTTTCAGCCCACCAGCCTGTCCCTTCTGTAATATCTCTTCCAAATCTGACAAATAGATGTTGAACCGGCAAGCTCTTAGAGGGTATCCCTGCTTTACTCCCCTTTTGGTATCAAACCATTCTTACATCCTATCATTAACTGTCATTAAAAAGTTTTTACTATTTCTAATTGATTCAATTTCTAATTGAATCAGTTAGAACTATTTCTTCTATTTCAACTATTTCTAATTGAAAAAATTTCTAATTGATTCAATGCTTGAATATTAATCTAGCTAACCATAAAGAGCTTCCAGGATGTATCTAAGGGTCTATCAAAATATAATAAAACAAATAGGGCGTTACTAGCAATTACGCATTATTCAAAATTTATTGAGAATATTTAATTACTGAAAAGTAGAAATAATTTTCTTGTTTATGGCCCTCTTTGAATTGAACGTACTACATTTCAAATGCATCTAATAAGTTTGTGGCCCTTAGAGTGACGATATGTCTTAACTTAGAAACGCCAAAACTAATATATATATATATATATATATATATATATATATTTTTTTTTTTTTCAACTGTGGTATGAACTCATCAATTACTACCTTACCCAGGTGGCAACGGGACATGACTATTTTGGAGAATATCTCCATTGTATTGCTCGGAGAGTATTCGACGGTAGCAGTGGAAAAAAAAAAGACTGACACAACAAATTCTGGAGCTTTGCAAATACGTCTAGGACAAGGGTCTCCAAAAGTTTTACCTTAAGGCCACATTATCTCCTCCATTAAGTACCAAAAACCAAAACCTAGTTAGTTCATAAAATCAGCTGTTGGGTTGGCGGTGCTCAGGGGCAAATTTTGGCCCTCAAGCCATAGTTTGGAAACCACTGCTCTAGGACGCGACTTTTTTCCGAGTGGTTATCGGCAGTAGAATTGCCCAGGAAGAAGAAGAAGCAATTTTGATGCTTTTTCTAGATTGACCAACAGATATTCTGAGTAAGAAAGCAGCTAAAGAATGAGAGATTGATCAAATACAAACTGATGAAAAGCGAGGCAGCCTCAGAGACCCTAAGACCTCTTGGTAACCTAAAGTCATTTCCTCTGTTGCGTGACCCTTTAACTGGTCATTTCCTTTTGTAAAAGTGGACGTAAATTTTGGACGTAAACACCAAAGCACCCTTATTTTAGTCAGTTTATGCATTTCAAAATATTTCTTATTTAGGAACTTTCTTTGATTGAAATAGTAGGAATGCATTCTAACTCCAGAAGGGAATGTGTATTAACTGCAGATTTCAAAAATTACTGTTATTTGGTTACCTTCGATAAAATCGTCATAAACTTTGTATATAGCTAATCCGCATTTATTGAGAGAAACTAAACATTTCTACCTCTCTGAAGAATGCCTTTGTTGTTAACTGCTATTTTACAATAAAATTTATATTACGGGAAGCTTCTGGAAAGAGTCTAATATCTTTTAAGATCATCAATAAACGTTACCTTGTTTTCCAAGTTCAATTTCTACACTAGCAGAACCAAACTGATATTTTATCCTGTCCATTGTCACTGATTAGAAGTTGTCACATAATTTTTTTTCCAAAATCGGCCTACATGAAACTGTCAGTATGTACTTCTTTGTGCATATAGATGTCCCTTTTTTGTTTTTGTTTTATAGCTTTGGCCTTCAAAGAATCTTTACTTGAGCTTCTTTTCGCAACACATCATATGATTTATCTTTAGTGTCACGTAATAACCTCCTAACCAATAGAGTCCGATACCAACAAATTTACCGTTCCTAAAATTTCCTTTGGCTTGCCAATTCTTCTAGTTTGGTGTCTCAAGTAGGTACAGTCTTAATAGAACAAATTAGAGAGAATCTGGCAGCTCCTATGATTCATCAAATTTAATGGAATAGCATGAACATTAGGGTTAGGAATCCTATGTCGCAATTACTAGAAGAGGAGAAAACGGAGAGGCTTTAGTAAGAATATAAAGAGAGCTGCTGCAAAGCTAAAATCATTGTGTACAGCTTTTGAAACAAAAAGAAGATGTACAGTTCAAAAAGGGTTGCTTAGAATTTTTGAAAAGGTATGAGGATCTAGGACACATGAAGAGGGTAGCAGAACAGGTAAATATAAACAGGAGGAAGGACAGGAAGAACAGTTTGGAAAGTACTACATTCCACACCAGCCCGTGTTCAGAGAGGAACGTTTAACCACCAGAATACGAATTGTGTACGATGTGTCGTGTAAAACAAACAATATTTGGAAATGTCAGGCAGGGTCAAGGCTCCAGCAAGATTTAGCGACAATTTTACTAAAGTTGAAAGTGGAGTTAATTAAGGTATTAAGGTGGAAAACCAGCCAAATAAGTGTGTCTGGTAGGTAACCTACTTATATAACCAGTAAATATTACCCCGTATGGGGTGAGTGAGGGTGAACATCTAGCGCCTCAAAGCGCGGGAAAGGAAGACGATATGTAATCTTTGAAATCTGGAACGTACTGAGCCTGCACCGAGATGAAGCATTTAGGAACCTGGAAGAGGACTTGAAGAGGTACAAGGTATCAGTCGTTGTACTACAGGAAATAAATCGGAAAGGCACTGACATAATGGGCTCGAACGACTATACTATATTATGTAGTGGTGGCAATAGAAATCAGGTCGGATCAGGATGCATGATCACAAGTAGTATAAAGCAAAAAATCCTGGGAGTAGGGAGAGATATAGCATTCAGACCAGCGATATGACATGATAGCGCTCGCTCAGAAAGCAATTACAATGGTCTGGGACTTGTAGAATTGCAATTTGCCAACATATGATAGTCATCAGTACGTACTTGGACGATATGTGAGTGTCAAAGAAACGCATTAGTCTAGTGAGCCTAAGTCAAGATCCAGCGACAGTTAACGCGGGAATTTGAGATACGAAAAGGACTGCGACAAAGAGATGCACTTTCGACGACCCTCTTGAATCTCTGCCTGCAGCATGTCATTTTAAGGATCCTGCTCAACCCACGAGAAACTATCTACACCAGATCCATTCAGTTCATGGCGTTCGCAGTTGGCCTTCTTGGTAGATGGTCGAGAGCATTGACAGAGGCGCTGCAGCGTATGAGTGAAGGCGGGATGCGATTAGAGCTAAGAATTAACAACGAAAAGTTTAATTACATGGTCAGCACGAGTCAAAAAGAAAATGTCTGCGCGGTGAGTCACTTGGCATGTGAAGAAGGAAGGTACGAAAGAGCTGGAGAGTTCAAGTACCTAGGGGCCCTTGTGACTGATAAAAACGAGATCAGTACAGAGATTAAAGCGCAAATTGCCGCAGGGAACAGACGCTTCAATGCTTTTAATAAGCTACTGAAATCCTCAACACTCTCTAGAAAGCACAGGATCATCGTGTACCGCATCATAATTCAGTCAGTGGTGCTTTGTAGATGTGAAACTTGGACGCTAACTGAGTGTGACAAAAATCTGAGCACTGTGTGTGGGAAACAAAGGTGCTGCGAAAGTTGCTCAGAGCAAATTGTGAAGATGGCGAGTGGCGCATTCGCACCAACGAAGAAGTATATCAGCTCTACGGTGATATTGAGCTGGTTGCTGAGGTTAAGAAGAGACGGCTGCGGTACCTCTGGCATGTTATAAGAATGGAGGGAGAATCCTCAAGACTCTCGGATAACAACTGGAGGCCAGAAGGGCAACACAATTTAAGTTATTTTGAAAAAAGTGTCTTTTATACTGGATGTAAATTTTATAACATAGTGCCAAATTATTTTAAATCATGTATGAGTTTTTTTAGCTATAAAAGCAAATTAAAAATATTACTGATAGATTGTGCTCCATATTCCATCGACGAGTTTTATTGTTTGATCTATTGAGAATGCAAATTCTCAATAGATCAAACTCGATTAAAGAGGTCTAGGCATATTGAAAAAATTTAATTACATCTAAACATTTTGTTTTGATTGTTATTGCGTTTACTATATAATACTAATACTTAAGGATAATGCTTCTATCTTTATGTTTATAAGTCC
>WYDF02072618.1:0-11400 GCA_009867245.2 Adranes taylori
AGTACAAACGGTATCTAATAAATCCAAATCTATAGCTGCAGTTAGCTTCTTTAATTATTTATGCGCGAATGAATTTCTTGTATGTAGTATACCGACTAGATATAACTTCAAAATTAATATTCCTGGCATTACAAAATTAATTGCAATAATGCCCCTAGGTGTAACAAGTGTGGTTTTTCTGATGAATTAGCTATGGTAGAATTACACAGCAAATCTTGTAATCAGAAGAAATGTGTTTTTTGTGACTGAAACCACCCCTCCACTGAGGACGGAGTATCGGCATCTGATAGAGTTTGTCCAGAATTCATTAGACAGCGCAACACTAAAGACCCTATGTGTTTCCCTGGGATAAAAACAAGGATACTCACGCCTTTTCTTCAAAAATAATTCCTTCCTCTTTAGCTCCCAAAACATTCCCTCATTTAAGCCACCAATATATGCTTTCACAAATTACCAATATTCAAAAGAACAAACAAACTTATTCTTCTATTGCTTCTGAAACACCCTTGGCCAATCGTACATTACCTGGGTTATATCTCGAAATAGAAGATTCCTTTCCGGATACTCTTCGCTCTAAAAATTCGGCTAAAAGAATTACTTATCAACTACCCCTTATCAACTATATTATACAGCAGAGATCTTCATCGACAATAGTGACCCCCCTCCCGGATTCAGGTCGATTGAGAGGGGTGATGAGCGCCCTTCTCAACAAGAGGAAATTTCCGAGGACTCTATGATTCCTAAGTCATCGAGAGACTTTTCTTCCTTTACTCCTGACAGGAGAATAATCTTTTCGAAACTGATTTCTTCTCTCCTTTCTGATTTTGTTTTATCTTCACCTCCTGGGGATGATGAAACGCTTTTAAACTATTAAATCACTCAGCAGAGTAGTCATGATTGATGAAAAATCTAAGAAAAGAAAACTTACTAAATAAAATGTAGTTTGATCTTAGATTGAAAAGGTTTCATTTACTGTTAATATTAACAAAAATTATTTATAAATATGCGGATAAATACTATCTGACATATATAAATATATCTCGCTACTCTCTGACTGACGTCATGCGCCAACTGGTCGCGTTTTTGAACACCGGAATATCATACCTCTATAGATCTTTATACCATCTATGGAAAGTACAACTGTACGGTTGCAGCCATCTGTTGTTCCCAGTGTCTTTAACTTTCCTTTACATTTACAAAAGCAATGCACAAAACTAAAGCGAAAGAACAATCTAGAAGTAATAAATAAAATTATTTCACATAAGTAACATAAATAAATATATTCAAACTATCTTCTGATAAATAAATTTAATATACGGAATAATTATCATTTTTTACTTGTGTTGGTAACTTAATTCTACCATTTTCCAATATTTAGTGTGAGTTAAACAGAGATAGCTATACCACAAGTATTGCGGATTGCATACAATTCTTTGCCTCAAAACTATGTTACTAGAAATCCACTGCACTTATGTAGTATGTTCGCTATCAATAGCCGGCCATACACAGACGTTCTTTCCTTCGGGAAAGATCGGCGCGTTTGAAAATAGCTGACTAAATCTCCCAGTATGCTGCGCCGTGAAATTATTTATAACGTGACAACGCTCCTACATTACAGGCCAAATTACACTTTTATCCTGTACACCATATAGAATTTTTCCTTTGACAGCTCGCGCCGATCAATCATGTGATGAATCGTCTAACACATTTTTTAACCACGCGCCTGTTTATTAATGAAAACTAAATATTTATACTACAGATGGCACGACTAGCCAAATCTAGTGCGAATAAGTGAAGTATATAGTACGTGGTAGTATTCTTTCTTATCTATAACGTCGGCCTATTCTTGGTAGTATTAAAAGACATTTTTTAAACATTACAGTAGGTATGTTTCTTTGGTGGGTAGTGTAGCATCAGTGCAGCACATCTGCCCCAAAGGCGTTCCTTAGCAAATCGGTGCACCACAAGAGTTACTAATATCAACATAATTCTTTGGTTAGTGTAGAACTAGTTTTGCTGCGGAAGTAGCAAAATCTACACCAACCCAAGTGTGAATTGCACCAACTTGTTGAGTAGCACACTTGAACCCATAAAGTAAAATAATGTTTCCAATCACTTTTAAGTGCCTGTAAGGGTATAAACAACGTATAGGTAACCCTACAGATGGTACTGTGCCACGTGCTACACCAGATTGTTTTTTCTACGTTTTTGCTGCACTAACAAATGTTACAATTTTGCGCTACCTACAACAGAAAAAACTTGCTGCTACACCCAATTACCAAAGAAACAATACATATTCAGATTCTCCATAGAATAAAATTTTTTTTATTAAAATAATTTTAAAAAGGTGGAATTCAAACGAAACCGAGCTACTGTTTAGCAAACTGAGATGGTTTTAGAGTAGACACTGAGACACCTCAGTTCACTGAAAAGTATCTGAGCTTTGTTATTTACTGAAAAGCACTTCATATAATTAAAGATAAAGTAACAAAAATATACAAAGAATCGATGTAACGCACTTTAACAAACATATTTCTTTATTGCATATGAAACTTATTGCATTAATAAGTTTCATTTAGAAGAATAAATAGAAATAGAATGACTGCAACTACAATATTCCTAAGAGAATATTCTCTCCCGAATATTAAACATCTACAATATTCTCTGGAGATGTTTTTAAGTTTAATACAGAATTATCATTTTAGAGTAGAATGTTATAAGAAATAGAATGTAAATTTGCAAGATTAAGTGTACTTTATGGAAAATAAATCAAAATTGATAGACTTTTTTTATTAAATACTAAAATCGTTGATAAAAAATATTTACTAAAATCTATTCAATTCTTTGTTTCAACTAATATATTGCGTTAATAAAGAATATTACAATGCAGAAATAAATAGAAAATAAATATTTAAAAAATCACAGCCTTTTACGAAATATAAAGAAACTTATAATATTGCATAACTGAAGAATTAATTGTAATTAGTTTTCTATGAATATTTATTAATTATTGAACACAAGAACAGTACCATTTGATGGTTTTTTATGTTGATATTTTATTAGTAATAAAGCAGTAGAAAACTTCTAATGGCGCGATATATAAAATGATTCAGTTTCTGGCCCTTGTACAAGTACAGTCTTGTAAGCTTGCCATGGTTCCATTTTGGTTAAATCGATTTTATCCAACATCAAAATTTTGTCTCCAGGATACAATTTTTGATGAGCATTCCCATTTTCATCTACCCGATTAACAAACACACCCTACGAAATAAAATAATAACGATATAACAATATAAGTTGCTGAAATAGAAAAATGCAAGAATAATTTCATGGAGTAAACGATATATTTGATCTATTCTAACAAGTGTCTGCCGATGGCGTCCACAGACGTCATCCTCTTTTGGAATCCGAGGTGCATTCCGTCTTAAAACTCGTATCTCCGATTGTATATATTTTGATGCAGTACACTGTTACCAGTATGGAGATTGCTCATACGATTCAGTCTGTGGAATACGTATTAAACTAGTGCAAAATGTAACTTTGTATCTGAGTCATTTGATAGTAGACAGTCAAGAGGGCCTGACTAGAGTAACAAAACCCCGAATGTATAAAACATGACCAATATCAAAATCCAAAATCGTAATAATGCAGATTTAGATAACTGTGTTTCAAGAGCCTAGTAATGTCTTTTCTGCATGCTTTCTATAATACATATTCGGTAATCTCTACGAGAATTCTAGCTTCAACATCACTTCATCAAATACCTAATAATACAGCAGTCAGTATGGTATTCAGTGGAAGATGCCCCTAAATAAATTCCATTTACAAATCAGAGACAGCTATAAATTCAACCAGAGATTAAATCCGTTGCTGTAAGCAACATCGCCGATTCAACTTTATCTGCTTTTTCTAGACGCATGAATAGGGAGCGTTTCAATATAATTTTGGGATATCTGCATTTCAATAGAAACCCCTTGTTTAGCGAACCGGAATCAACCGAGAGATTATTTAATATTAGACCTTTGGTAGGTTTCAAAAACGACTGAAATTTACTCAACAATTATTGAAATTTATTATCCAAACAAAATCTTCCCTTGTGATGTAAATAAACGACCTAAGTAGATGTGAAATTGTACTTGCTCACAGAGCCAAATTGCAACATTTTAAATTTTACTGTTTATATATACTGGGATTGGATGATTTTGGGGGCATAGCTTCTGCTTAAAATGTAGTACATATAACAGGAAAAAAATGAATAATACGCATTCAGTAAATTTAGAGTACTACAGCAGTTTAGAGCATGTCTGCAAATTGATAGGCAGAAATACTTATTACACTTACAGTTGACACAAAACCACTTGAGGTAAAAACACGAAATCAAAAACAAACGCAGAAACAGTTGGGAGATGTTCTAATGGGGACAATGATTGCAAAATGGAAGAATAGCAGAGTGGTTGTTTGCATGCCTAAAGAATTTTGAATATAATTTTTTAATTACTTGTGTCGAAAGCTCCTTTAATACTAAAGCAACTAAGCGAGTTAAAAAAACTTAAACTTCAAAGTAATTACAGGACAGCGCGCCTAGACGAAGCAGACAAAATTTTGCGCCCCTAAAAAGGCAAATTTAAAGACAATTAGTATTTCCACCCAATAACTTGTCACCCGACTGCCGTGCACCCCGCTTGTTACAACCTTGACAAACAATTTACAGTAGTTAAGTATGTTAGTTCCTATAAATGTTGGAAAAATGAAACATGGGGAAAATATATACGAATAAGAGACTTAAACTTTGTCAATGTGAACAATGGAAAATATTTAGCTAACTTTGAGCAATAAAAATATTCAAATATATAAATATCCATAATTCCTGAATAATAGTAGATAGAAGAAACATTATAGGGAAAAATTCTTTTACTTTTTATGAGATCTATAAGATGGTGTCCCTGCAATTTAATAAATGATATCAGTGACGGGTTCAAATTACAATTTAGGGAAGGCTTTAAACTGATCACACATCTATTAAACCCGTATAGTTTTGTCATTTTTATGCATAACCTAAATTTTGAATAGAATGTCTACTTGACCGGATTAACCTTCCGCCCATAAACTCGTCACTGATTAGTGTTATAAAAGTGACATTTAAGTAAATGTTTGAATACACGTAATGAGGTAATGCTGAAGAGAAAGGTTTCTAAAAACGAGGGAATATTAAATCCAAAGGCATGTAAAGTACGTGTTTACCGCAATGCACTATGCAAATCAATTATTACCCTAAACAACTATTGATCTAATTGAATCTAATAGACGAATTATAAGCTTACATAGTCAAAAGTAAATACATCAACATTCGCTTCTTTCAGTATGTAATAAAACATTTGACTACGAGTATATGACAGATGGGGTGGCAGTCTTGTCTGAAAGTTTTTTGTAAGAAGCCAAAAGGCATTATTGTCTGGATGTCGTTTAGCATGCTTATAGAACAGTCAGTCAAATTATACGTTATATGTTCAGTAAGCATAATTGGTCTTCTATTGTAATTTTAGTAAAATAAGGTATACTTTAATATAGACATGTCATTTAATGTGATCTGTTAAATCCGATTTCCTAACATTCATTAAAATTTTAATTAAAACATAATAGAAACAGGCAGTAGAAATCTACTCACATTCTCATTATAAATAACAGTAAATCCAAGAACATAACAACACGGTGTTAACACAACTGTCATATTTTTTGGAATTCTCGTCTCATTCTCATGTTTGTAACTATTTCCTCTATCGTTATTTAAACCATCCAAATACCTCATATCCGATTGTTGGCTTCCAACAGGAGGTGTTGGAATTTTGTTAGTATTTTGTTGTTGCAGCAATGATCCCCTCAGTAAAGATTTCAGTTCTTCATATTCGTTACCGGCCACTGAATTCATTTTAGACCCATTATTCGTCGCAAAATACTTCGCATTCTTCGAATAAGCTGCCGCAATATGGTATGGCGGCGGTTGTTTGAGTACATTTGGTGCAACCTTAAATTCAAGCCATTCTTACTAATTAAGAATTTCGTTTCATACACAAGCAACAATACCATTGTGCATTTTTCTCGCATTTCAACACCTAATAGTCGTGCTGTTTCACCTGAATCCACTGTATCAGAATCGTTCATCTGATGATAATTTTGAGCAGATCCAAGAGAATCAGATATAGTTGTAGGAGAAATAAAGTCGGTTTGAGTACCATAGGTTGAACTCTTGCCATAAACTGTTTCCTGATGACGCTTTTGATCATTTATAGATGATTCTGTTCTGGACATAGGTGTAACTTTAGCTTCCTATGCAAAAACAAAAACAAACAAATTAAAAACCAAATGAAACTACGGAAGAATAAAATAAAAATCAGATTACAAATATTAAAAAATTGAACCTTGATCTGAGTTTCATCAGGTGTCAAATTTAAATTTATTGCATGCTGATTCGGCAATTGCTGATAGTTTTCCAGATCTTGCTGATGTTGTTGTTGTAAACCCATAGTTTCGCCTAGACTTGTTCGATTTTTTCGTAATAGCTGATTATTAAGCGATCGCTGAAATCGTTGAAAATCTTTCGGATAAGGTGTTGGTGCGCGAGTTAACTTCGCGGGTGGTGGTTCCCGAATGCCTACTCCCACTGGTGTTGAAACACCAGGCTCGTTAAAAACAATATGACGAGTTTTGGCGACTGCATTAACGAGTAATGCAGCTGCCGGTGGTGGTGGTGGCGATGGCAACGTGGGTGATGTAAACATATCATTGGCTGTCGTTTGAGCATCTTGGTCTATGCTACCATCAGCTGCAGGTTGGATTTGAGGCAATAAAAAACATGTCAAAACTAATTGTCCAGTTGCATCCAATTTTTCTGTTTGCAATGGTATCTAAAATTTAAAGGTAAATTATTATGTTCAATACAAATTTTAGATCGATATTAGACTGTCTTCCAATGTTACGCTGTAAATTCAATGTTGCAATGTTCCACAATACGCTGTAAACCAGTTTAAGAATGAATGTACAAATATAGGTACGAATAATATAAAGTAAATAAAGGAATATTCAAATTAAATAAGACACTAAGCGCCCGACATGGAGAACATGAAGAAGAATAGACCAAGACCTAAGGAAACAAAATGATATTATTTAAGAACATTGACTTGAAGAAACGATAAGCAGACAATTATAGTGGACAAGGAGTAAAGAAACAACGAAAACAGAGGGTAAAATTAGGAATGTAGAGAACACATTACAGTGGAACTTATAAATAAAAGTTTAAAGAGTACATTTGATTATACAAAAGCAATTGCAATTGGAAAAAGTGGATGTTTTAGGTGTAGCTTACACATGGTTAAAGTACGAACTTCTACGATTGCCAAAAAATAAGAGAAGAGAGGTATGTTTCTTTAAATGTAATTTATTTATGAATAAATGACGTAACGCGTGCAATTTTAGTAAAAACAGAAGCAGATATTATTGTTATTTACATTTACATTGCAGATCACCTAACGAACACAAAAAAGTGTACCTATAGAATCTGAACTATATGATGGAGAAGTAATAAATATATAAATGAAAGATTTTAACTTAGATACAAATACGGAAAATGCAAAGAAATCGTTTCCCAGAGTGGGTTTAAAATAACAAATACTCTCCAACTGATTGATTTAACCAGGAATCCAAAACTTCAGAAGGTACTATTTGATACAAAAAATAAACAGCAAATAATACGATTTCACAAAGAATCTAATACAGAATTGAAACAGAAAGAGAAACGGCGTACAAACTGCTAGTAAGTTACTTACCAAATGTGCCTGTTTCTACGAATAGTGTTTTCAAACGATACGTGATGCATCACGCTATTTTTTCTTGCAAGAAAAAATAGCGCCAATGACAAGAAAACTAAGGTATGCAAGGAATACATTATCAATATACTTGGAAAAAATTGCATCATTGAAAAAGTGAGAAATATAAACGAGACCATGCCACGAACATGACCCCGAATTAAATAAGATAAAGCGAAAAACAAAAAAAAGTATGATTAGAGTAAGAAAGAACTTTAAAAAATAGATCATACGATGTATGTAGTATATTGTACTGCAATATATGTATAATTTCTCGAAATCATACACAAAGCGTATTTTAGAAATGTATGATAAGATTGAATAAATTATCTAAATCTGAAAAACAAAACAAACATGTCTTAATTAAAGCGATAAAAGCCAAAATGATGAAGAGATAGACTGTACGTGAATTGGATTACATATGTATATACAATAGTTCTAAAAACGTTCTAAGTACAAGTTATTAAAATATTCTTACCAGAGGATGACTTTGGTTTTGACTTAACCACAAGGCCCTCAAATTAGGTAAACTAGCAATAGGTATGGGTAAATATTCTATAAGATTGCCGATTAATCCAATAGATGTCAGATTTTGAAGATGACCTATTTCATCTGGTAATTTTCTCAACATATTATTATGTATATTAATTATGGTAAGTGAAACGCAGCTACCTATTTCTGTAAAATAAAAGACAAACGTAATAATGTACGAACTAAAGAAATATTGAAGCAAGTGTTAGAAAAAAAAAACTTAACTTACCAGAAGGTAATGAAGTCAAACGATTATGCGACGCTATAAAGTAATTCAACTTTCTTAAAAATCCAAAAGACGTCGGAATTGAAGAAAGCTGATTATTCTGAACATCAAGTTCTTCCAGTTTACTTAAATCTCCAATTGAATAAGGTAATGTTATTAAACAATTATAATCGAGTTTAAGTATTTGAAGATTCTTCAGATTCCCTATAACATGTGGCAACTCCTTTATTACGTTATGACTAAGAATCAAACTGTTTAATTTTGTGCAACGACTAATTTCCTTAGGTACATTTTCTATATCATTATATGAAGCATCAAAATCTTGCAACTCCTGTAAATTACCTATTCCAAGTATTACTGATGATATGCGATTACCATTTATCCAAAGTTCTTTTAAATTAGTCATATTACCAATTACTTCAGGCTAAAAATATAAATTTAATGTAAATTGTTTCAGTAAATAAGATCTGATATAAAATTTACCATTTCTGCAAAATCATTATTACTAATATCCAACCTTACAAGAGATGTTAGTCTTCTCAACGACTTTGGTAACGCTGATAAGCTACTATCCCTAAGTTCAAGAATATGTAAATTATTTAATCTACCAAAATTGCCCGGCAAGAATTCGATATAAGTATCATTTAAATAAAGTTCCTTCAAATTGACAAGGCTTGTGATACCTTCAGGTAGTTTATTTACAGTATTTGAGCTTAAATCCAGAAATGTCAATTTCTGACACCTGTGTATATTATTTGGTATGTCTGAATGTTTCAGATAGTTTCTACTTGCATTTAAACTATGTAAATTTACTAACTTTGATATTAAGGCAGGTAGTGATTGTATTTCATTGTCACTTATATCTAAATATCTTAATTCCTCACATTGAAATAACATTCTTGGCAATTCAGTTATCTAAAATTTACGATATTAGATAGATAGAAAGATCAAACAGTAATAGACATCATATTTAACGTACTTTGTTACCGTCGAGATATAAAGTCTCCAAAGTTCTTTCAAAATGAAATACTTCAGGAGGAACTTCCGATATGGTTGTTCTACTAAAATCTAACATCTTGACATTATTTATAGTCTTCTGTTTACAAGCAAAACAATTCAGCCAATTCATAATTGGTGAATTTATTATAAAAGTGTATATGTTCCAAATTTCAAAACATAACCTCAAAATTACATTATTCCTGTTGTAGATTTATCAACGAGCTGATTAAATGAAATGAATACGAATACATCGTTATTAATTCTTGAATATGTGCTATTATAAACAAATAATAGTTGTTGACAATACACAAAAGCCATTATTTTTGGTAGTGATTTGGGCGATTAAAAGATACACTATCTAGGGCATTCAAAATCAGAAACACATGTCGACAAAAAGTAAAGAATCTTGAAGCACACACTATGTTACACATTTATGTGAAGATATTTAGCTTTTAAATTAATTTCGCGTACAATTAATTTACATTTTAAATTTAATATATAATCAAAAAGTAAACCTCCAGGTAATCGAAGTGTTCAAAATTTGCCTAAGTTGACATGGTATTGTATAGGGTGAGTTCCAGAATTCACCGGTAGATTAACTCTTCTTCTTATATTTGTTTACCGTCGGCCTTCTTTCGCCTTGACCTGGCCGTGGTCTATAACCGAAGCAACTGCTAGGAATTTACGAATTGACTATTCCTTTACTTATGTCTACATAACATTACTCGAGTGAGGATAAGATACAGGATACAGGCGACAATTAACATAGGTAGATGTTAGTTTTCACCACAGGTACACAGATACGATCTTCTCGATCTGGGACCTCAGAAGACCATTCGCGGACCCGAAAAGAGGCCTCAATTGTTAGTTCTTCTTTAAAGTGATAGAATACTAGGGAAAACGCAAAAAAAAACAAAAAAATTTTTTTCCCCCTTTCTTCCCAAATTCTTAAAACCCTGCTTTTACTGAGAATTTAACTTACAGCAAAAAGGACTACGACTTTTTAACTTTATTATCTCTTTATAAATTTTAGAACAATCTGTTTTACCCTACATTGATTTTTATAACTTATATTTAGATTTTTTAAAAAAATATAATAAATAATCGCATATCCTGGCCCTTGGAAGGATCAATATTTGATTAATACAAAATGGAGCAGGTAATTTTCTTTTATGAAGAAATGACTGAAGAAATGACTGAAGAAATGACATGAAGAAATGTTTAATTTCTGTAGCAAACAAAGGACATCCAAAGAAAATATGTTCTAAAGTCCCCTTCGCACCACAATTACAGTTAGGGGAATTTGACAATTTTAACCGATACATATGTTCGGGATACAGGGCATGTCCCATTCTAAGTCTGCCGATAGTGGACACCGTTCCTTTTTAGGCAATTTCAAATTTTTCAAACCAAGGTTTTTTCTCTAAGGAAGGGCACAAATTGAAAAATCATGTACCCTTTTGGATTTGATTTTCCCAGGAGACTTGCCATTTTTGTAATAGTGTCCTGAAATTTATAAAAAAAATGGATGGATGTACTAAAAGTTGTTTAGTGGGTTCCTCATGGCCAGATTTCGCCAGATAATAAACTCTCTCGTTACCATAGATACCTTTATTGCCAGGAATCCAACAGAGTTTGATA
Source organism: Adranes taylori (assembly GCA_009867245.2). Lineage (NCBI taxonomy): Eukaryota > Metazoa > Arthropoda > Insecta > Coleoptera > Staphylinidae > Adranes > Adranes taylori. Next base: position 11,257 of record WYDF02072618.1, read on the forward strand.
AAACAACCGTTATCTTTCGCCTTAACAATTAATTCTCTAATTTCTAGAATAATTTTCTACGACTTGCTATCAATAGCATTGTTTTCTATACATTGAAGAACATTCAATGAATCCGAAAAAATAACCGATAGAACAATTTCAGTA
>WYDF02072629.1:0-11399 GCA_009867245.2 Adranes taylori
GACCGTTCGGAATGGAAGGAGAAAGGGGAGGCCTACATCCAGCAGTGGATATTCAATGGCTGAATAAGAAGAAGAAGGAGAAAATCCACAGAATTCATGATTCCATTGATGAGAAAAAAAAACATAAAAATTCATGAATCGAGTGATGAGAAAAAGATACAAGAGTCTTGAAAACATTTTTTTTAACTAGCTTGTTTTTAACACTTTATAACACTGATAGAAGGTTCTGATAGTGTTATAAATGGTTATTGAAGAAGAAGGACAATTTTATGTTGTGGATATGCGTGAGTGAGCAGACTTTCGTTTTTCTTTCGTGTGGTATAAATATTTAGTTGTAATAAATATAATTATTTTGATTATTTTGTTTCAATTTTTTTTATTATTGATAGTTTTTCTTCTTTTATCAAAATGTCTGTAGAAGGATGAGAATATTCAAGAAGAAGAAAAATAACTACAACCCTAACCCCAAGGATTCTAGAAAAACTAAACCTGTGTGTGTCTCAATTCTCTGAAGAACAAGAAGATACTCCCTTTTCATGTCATAGACTTCAAGTTCTTCTTCTAATTTAAATTAAAAAGTCAAATAGTATTATTACAAATTTGGCAGTTTATTTAGATTGGATATTGCTGACTTTTGTGCTCTTAGTGAAGTGATAAAAAGTGTTGCTGTGTGCAAAATTTGCAATAGCCAGATAGACATCAGCCTTTCCGAATGGAGTGGTTTGAAGATAAAAGTAGTTATTTGTTGCCGTAATTGTTTCAATAGCCAAGCATACTCAACCAACTCATCAGCTGTCAGTAGGGATCAAAACTAGATTTATAAAATAATCCCATTACGGGTTAAAATTTAACCCGTAATGGTTTATTTCATTAATTTCTTTTCTTTGTAAATCGTGGAAATTACAAAACTGAAATTATTTGTTTCCTATTGATAACACTGAATAGAAGGAAAGGTACGCCCGAAATTTTCATTGCGGCAAAAGGCGCGACGTAAACGCCAATGAAACGAGATGCGCATGGAACTATGTGTGCGTGTGTGAGAGAGAGAAAGATAGAATGGGCCGTGATAGATTGTTTTGGCAGCGGAGAACTCATCCATATTCTAAATGTGACAGAGATTAATTTCAATTAATCTAAATGCATCTAATAGTTTTAATCAGACTTTTTAAAGGGTTTGAATCACAGTTTATTACCAGAGATTAATGTTGGGACTTTTGTTGAACATTTAAACATTAATTCGAATTTATAGAGAGGTTATGGTCACATTTAATTAAAATTTATTAATATTAGTGTGTTTAGAGTCTAATAGGAGAAAATAAGAAATTATCTAATTAACCAAGACCAATATAGGGTCAACTAGCAACGTACGTACGGTAGACTTCCTTTTTGGTATAATTGTTGTTTGTTGTGTTGATGTCAACACTTGTAAAATTATAATTGATATTAGCGTTTAGGCTGTCGCATAAATCTGAATGAATTAGATCATATGTCTTGAATGCATTACGAAATTACAATTTTTTGTAAATATTGTAAAGAAACTAATTAACGTTAATTCCGCTGGCCACCTTATTTCTGTTAATGATTTATCAAGATCTAGTACAGTAAGTAACATTTATAAAACATGAACCTGTATGTCCCAGTTTATAAGTAGGAAAACAGTATTAATAAACGAACGCAAACATCAATCTGAATTTTATTAATTTGAATGTATTGTATTTCTATCGTTGCGCTAGAGATTTGGGTGTACTGTTTCCCTTTCTAGGTTGTCACGTAACTGTAGGGTGGATGTATATCTTATATCTCCTGGACAAAAGGGTGGATCTTTCCCTTTTGTAACGTTTGGTCATTCTTCCTTTGGATCAAAAGGGTGGCGCTTGTGTTTACCATCTTTTAGTCAGTCGAGTTCGCTTCTGCGAATCCACGTCTATCAGCTGAATTAGTACCGAAAGGCGAAGAGCTCTTTATTAATCAGAGATTGCTGAACTACTCCAGACCGGAGCCATTTTGAGGTATTGTTTGTTTTTGTGCCACCTGTGGTGTATTTGTATTGAGCAACAGTCACTCGCATTGTGGTTAGTATCTCATGTTGTCGCAGAGTTATTTCGGAGCAACGCGAACTGTTTCGATCGCGACATTCATCGCTTATTCATTGCGCGAGAGCTTTTGTGGTGTAAAAACCCTAAGACTAATATATGGCGTAGACGCATTGAAATTGATCACGAAGGAGTAGAGATGTTTTGGCGGTATTATGAATCTTCCGCCACAACCTCCCGACCATACATAAAATAATTATAAACCACAACTAAATCTGTAACAGGGAAATCAATATCAGAAGCCCTTGAAAAAGCATGAGCATGAATAGCAGAAGTTAGAAGGTTCATTGGAAAAACGGGATTCCTCGTCCCTAAATGGTGTAGTTTCCGCTTCAACCGTTGACACAAATAAAATTATAGATGTGTCTATTATGAGTAATTTTTTTGTGCAAAACCAAACTTCAGAATCCGCATCAAGAAAATTGCTCTGCGAACTACGCAGGTTCAAGCGGTAAGAAGGAGGTATCCGACGTTGGAAATATTTTTGAGAATTTAAAACTAAAAGACGCTAGGTGCGAGCACTATTTGGAGGTTGATGAAAGTAAAGGTTCTATGGAAGTCGTGTGGAGACGAACTAATTATAGAAAAATTGAAATGTATCGTCCACATACAGAAGAGAATGGGGTCTCGATTGAGGAAACTAAAAAAAGTTACAGGGGGCAAAGAGATGTCAGATGAAAAACCTCTAGCAGGTAACGGCCGATTAACCGATGCTGCAATAATTTCGATTCAAAAATACTATGGGCTTGCGATTATAAAAAAAAAACACCGATAAGAATATAAGTTTGATGAAAAAATCTGACTGGACAGAATAGTTCCATCTTTCTTCCAGTGATGAGCAGCCTCATCATCAATTTGTATCCAATAGGTAAAAAATCATGGTGTAAATACCAAAAGGGTCTTATCCTCGGTGGTTTACTCAACTTTGTTATAGGCAGCCACTATGTGGACAGCGTGCGTAGAAGCCTAAAGAAATAAATACCTACTAAAATGGCCAACTAGGACGGTAGCGCTTAGAATTATACGCGGATATCGGACGGTATCCACTTATGCAGCGGAGGTTATAGCAGCTCTTGCCCCTGCAGACCTCTTGCTTAACGAACGACAATCAGCATACGACGCAAAGCGACACGGGACGGGGTTCCCAAGAAACGTATTGAGCCAACTCTTCTTAGTTGAATGCAAAGTAGATGGGAAAGTTTGCATCAGGACGCTGGACACACCGGCTGGTGAACAATTTAGAGCGCTGGGCCGCAAGGAACTACCGCGAAACCATATATTAGCTAACGCAGCTCTTGACGGGACACAATAACTTCAATTCTTTCTCTCCGCATTGGTAAACGCCCAAGTAGGCCCAAGTAGCAAGAGAACAATGTCGAGCACGTACTTTTAGTCTGTCCCAGATGGGCCAACGAAAGAGCGGAGTTGACACAAGCGCTGACCCGCGATATCAACGCTGACCTAATGATTGGCGCTATTATAGCAGATCACGAAATTTAGAGAGCGGTCTCTTGCAGAAGAAAGCAAGCCGATACGAGCGGACAGAAAACTGCGAAAAAAACATGTCTTCGGCCTTCGGGACGTCATGCACATTATGTGCGATTCCAGGACGCTGGTAGAGCTGAGGAGGAAAGAGTTTAGTGGGTATTGACTTATGAAGACGAGTTCCATACTAAAATATATAATACATGAATCAGTATGGAGCGTGCGTAAAAAGCATTCCCAAACCTTACAAAAAATACCAAAAAGTATTTTGGACAACAAAACATATAAACACGGCGAGCATTTCCGTCTCTCCAGGGCGGTAATGAATAAAACCTATATTTAGGGATTTGTCAAATAGCGATCTTCTTAAAGAATGCGTTCATGCGTTCAAGCGAATGCGTTAATGCGTAAAGAATGCGTTAATGCGTTCAAGCGTAACGAGCATCATTGGCGCTAGGACAGGATACCTTTTTGCCGCCCCCTAAAAGGTGAAAATTTAAACTTTCCGGGAAATTTTGTTTGTCTTGAGGACGGTTTGGCGCCCCTCTGCGAGTGACGAGTGGCCGGGGCAGCCGCTCCCTTCGACCTCCATTGCTACGCTTCTGCGTTCACGGCCAAACGCAAAATTTAAATGAGTCTTTTAATAACGTTACATGGAAAAGAACGTTTGTAGACCTCCGTATTCTAGGGAATGTATGAAGTTGCACCTAGCTTCAACCTTGGAAAGGAATGCGTAAAAGCAATGCAAAAAATTGATATAAAAAACACCAAAGATGCTGAATATAAATTTAAATATGTGTCGTAGTGCCAGAAGTAAGACGAAAAGAAGTTGGAAGAAGACTGATAGAGGATTGGTGGAGTACTATATTAAGCAGGTGCAAAATACCTGTATGTGTGCATTAAAAAAATTTCTTTACTTTTACTCATTTTATAATTAGGGGAAATGATTTAAACTGTTCACAAAATATTGTAGCATAATAATCAATACAACCAGAATATCCATTTTTTTTTTCGATCCACCTTCCCCTTAAAAGGTCGCTTTATTTTGCAAGTAGGTATACCAATTTAGTTAACTTTGGTTATATCAGTCCATATATGATCATCAATAAACTTGTTAAAGCCGGATCTGTTTAAAAATTCTTATATTTGTTGGTAAACAAACTTCTTACTAATTTTGTAATAAGATATTTAAGTATACCAGTTTATGAAAAGAGCATCATTTTTTTGCTTATATTGAGTAGTTGAAATTGGCATTTCGCATTTAACAGATATCTGATTTCGTATACTTTTTTTTTTCGTAAAATTGGTAGACCGCAAAATGGAAAACAATAGATGTAGAACGATTTCAGAAACAAAATACTTGATCTCACAACAAGGATTTAAAATAAATTGAAATCTATCGATTTTATTTATATAAGGTTGTTAGAAGTAAGTTAAAGTTACTCAATGAACAAGTATACCTATGAGATCTCAAATGTTCTTTCTATATTTCAAATACTATTGATATGAATTATGAGTTAAAATCAATGTTATATTTATAATTCTTTGGAATATCAATTACAAAAATGTTATCAGATCCATGCCATGTAACCGTATCCATGTAACTCGGGCTGAAAGCTATGAAACACTGCACATAAAATACTTAGTAAATGATAATTTTTAAATTGGCATAAAGTTTAGAGTTTTATGGATAAATTTTTTAGTTCAGAATTGTTTGAGTAATAGTTATGTTAGAAGAAACCAGAAAAATTTCTAGATAAATTTCATTTTTCATCAGTTAAAATACGGTAGTCGTGAGAACCTTGGACCATGTTGGGCAGATTACTTGCAACAACTTGCAAGTGCTTGGAAGTAATCATTTTACAATCAAGGAAAACCTACAATCAAAGGGAAACTTACATAAGCACTGTTAGATTATTTGGGTTTGGTGGACAATATGTTGGATATGTTTTGGTTGTTTATTTTTTTTGTCTATTTTTGTATTTTTTTTTGCTTTTTTATTTTTTAATTTTATTATTGTTTTATTTAATATTCATCCGCCGTAGCTCCTCGGCTACGGTGGATATCTAAGCGACAGTGGGATGGATTCTAGGATTTCCTGAAGATCATCTGGGAGATCTTGCATCGATCTGATAATTCGAGCACGGGAGAAGGGAAATTTAATTTTCGGGCGTTGAAAGCAGTGGTTTGATGTGCCCCAGTAGGATCTTGCTAGATAAAATATGTTTGATATTTTAACCAGAAAATGGGGAACAACAATTTCTCAGAAAGCAAGTTTCTAGATATGCCAAACAAGTTGTGCACTGCTGAGACCAATTGCTTTTTGGCAAGTAGATTGTATTTCCAGCTATATCCCAAAAGAACTTTCTGAAATTCTCTACGCCACTAGGAAATTATTTAATTTCTTGGCGTAAGATGTATCTATAACTAATCGATAGATTACGACTCAGTTATTAGACGTTTAATTTTTTTTTATGTTTCTGCCTATAAAAAAAGTACAGATGATTTATTTTAGGACAACCTAATATCAAGACTCATATTAAAACATTTTAAAATAAAGCCCACCTGGTTTCGTTGATATCAATGATGTAATCAATCCGGGTTATATATTATTGCAAAAAAAATAAAATGAGCAAAAGTAGCCATAAAAACCTATAACGAACGACAGTAACACACAACAAAAACATCGAAGAAAAACTGTCCGAAAATTGTCTAAAGAGGCGTATGATTGGTGTGTAATTCGAGCAGATCAAAGAATCGGGTTACATTATAACCCGTAACCCGTGTACAGTACACGGTATACATATGGAATATACAACAGCTAAATAGAGTTATGCCTCATTACACACCCGCATGACAAAAGAGTTTCATGGATCTAATATATCTCTATCACTAAATTTATGAATCCTGAACACAGACAGAACAAATTATTTTATACACGTTTTATGCATCATTATGTTAATTTAGTGTGTTAAATGCATTTAATTATTGATGCATAACAACGATTTCTTGTTAATACATTAATATTTAATGTAATTTGTTTATAATGCTATTGCTATTTATAATGTTTGCTACTGTAATTTGTTTCATTTGTTTACTTGGATTGCTATGGGTATATCTTAAAAGTGTATGTAGCAAAAATTTCAGTCATTGCATATACATAGTTGTCGTGCATATACAATATTTAATATTAATTTATTAATATACACTCTACCTAATTAGTTTAGATACCAAACAAATTTATTAGTATATTATAAGAAGAGTATACAAAAGTGAGCGGATATTCCGAGTAAAAAATAATATCGAATAATTTAATACTGTTTTAATTGCCCATTTCCGGATTCTTCTGTTCCATGTTGGGCGCCACAATATGTAATAGGCTTTTATAGCATCTAATTTATTTTAAAATTATTAAAATAAACCTTACGTCTGATGGACTAGCATTTTGCTAGAACATAAATGCTCTTATATGAAACTCAAATTATATAATTTCTCTAATTGGGCTGCTTTATCGAATCCGGCCCCTCGTCGGTGAGGTGGATTCGTCAGTTCAGTGATACGGAAGGCTCATTGATGCTGCTGACATATTGGTCATCGCTGAGTTCTCCCATTGGTGAAAGTCTTCTCCAGGATGCTGGAAGACACGATTGAAGGGTAGGGGGGAGAATTATAAAATGTATGAATTCGAGAAAGACTTGAAAAATGAATATTTAGAGGGTTGAAAGATTCAGCCGAAGGATGAAAGTACAGTAGACTCCTAATTCGGCAGATATCAGATCGGGGTAGTGTTGGATTAGTGAAAACGCCAGATTACTGTTAGGTCATAAATAAAACCACTTCAAATGCAAAAAAGCTGTTTTATTACAAATACATAATATGTACATACCTACTACAATATACATATGTATATATATAAAACTTACAAGTACAGTTCGGTAGGACTACTCCAATAGAGTAATAAAACTGTAAATTTTCTTCTGTTTCTTGGTCTGAAATGACACCTTTAACACTTTATTTTAAAGCCTCTTCAAAACAAGAATATCACTCGCGGACACATCATTTTCTTCTGCCCACTTCACACAGGTTGCAAAGTCATCCGTCCCAGCATCATGGCTGACTCTATAAAGACCAGACGCTTTTTCTCTCCCGTCGTCTTCTTCTTCTCCCCTATTCATCACATTTTCGATTAATTCGTCGACTGCCAACATCTGGCCGTTTTCTTATTCTTCGCCAGCTAGCCATATATTCACATCTTCTGTTGTCAGATTTTCGCTTTCATCAACAAGTTTTTCCGCGATCATATCTCGCAGCTCAGTCAGATCATCATTTTCTTCATTGTCATCAACAGCAAGGAAGTCTTCCATTTTCCTACTTTGATCATCATCCGTTTTGTTTTCTTTTTTCCTTTCGTACTGCTTTAGTAGTGTCATATCGGGCCATATGTTTTTCAATGAACAAACAATGGTTTTTTTCTGCTAGACTTTCAAAGCACTTGCCAGTGAAAAAACACATCTTTCAAGTACTTTTCTTTTAATGGCTGAATCACGCTGACTTGCTTTTTATAGCAATGCGTATTTTGACTGTCTGAATGACATTCTGGTTCATAGGTTGCAAAAGGGGTGCAACCTTTGGCGGTAAGAACAATACATGGCTGCCGGAACTTTTCAAATCGTGTTCTTCCGGGTGACTGCGGCAGATATCTAAAATAAACAGGGCTTTTTGCGGCAGTTCCTTTTCTTCAGAAAGTTTTTCACTGATGCACGAATATTTCATAAAACCATTCCTTGAAAACTGACTTGCTCATCCATCACCTGGTTTGGTTTTTATAATCAAAGGTAGGTTGACATTTTTAAAAGCCCTCAGATTCTTCGCCTTGCGGATCACCAATAAGTTCAATTTATGTGTTCCACTCGAACATGGCATGAACGTCCTGTCCTTTGCCCGTTTCTATCCTGGAGCAATTTCTTCAGCACGATGAACGAATGCTTTCTTGGTCAGAAGCCGCCAAAACAAACCACTCTCATCTGCATTATACACTTGGTCTGGATATAGGCCTAGTTCCAATACGTATGTATATACACACTACGTAATCCAATTGGACATGTCACTGTAACGGTTCACGGTGATGAAAACGACGCAAATTTCGATCGGTTTACCATTACAGCTTCTCACTTCTTCTCTCTTGCCCTCACTTCCCTTCCACGCTCGTCTAAAGACATGAAAACAATGCCTGACTTCTGGTAGGTCGGATTAGTGACACTCTGACACGAATATTTGGTTATTTATTCTTTAGCGAGAGAGGGGGGGGGGGAGAAATAGGGCGAGTGGGAGGGAGAGGGAGAGAGAGAAAGAGACAGAGAGGACGATGGAGAGAGAGAGAGAGAAAGAGAGATAAATTCTGATAATGCGTTTTGTCGAAACTGGCTTGTATCTGGCTTCTTATTTGAAAACCAAGATATTTGGGGTCCTGCTTCGCCGGCGGTTGCTCTGAACACTGACGGCGGTAACTAGGCAGGCCTTAGTCGAAATTACTGCTAATATTGTTAGGAAGGGAGAATTTTCCTCAAATCAGAGACGTTCGTTTGATCGCTGCATTTTAAGGAATAATTTCGCATTACATCCCTACAAAGAGCGATTATATACTTCTCGATTCTATACTTCTTGTACAAAGAGCTCTCCAATCACACTTAACGTGCAAACGAGAGACTAGCTGCATTCCCTCTTCCAGAACGGTGATTAACCAACCGCGAGATAGCGGTGGTAAGCTTTTATGTGAAAAGCGTTCAAAACGGTCTCGTCTTCCTACGAAAAATGAAAAAATATGCTTAACCTAAGGTAACGCCTACAAAGTACATTGAAGTCATTAAAAGTTGTTTGGCTAAAATAAGGTAGCAGAAGAGGTCGCGCAAAGTTCGACAACCCCCATTAAGAGGTATTTGTTCCAAAATCGGAGATCGTAAAATCTTTCCTCTGGACAGAGTTAAACAAATTCATTAAGTTGTTTATTTGAAATCTACAAAAGCGAACACTATAATAAAAAATTCACTCGAAGATTCTAGGTGCCATAAAAGAGAACGAAATATATTGCTCTCTCTTACTAAGTACTACGTTTGTATTCTTCACTCGATGCAATCGCACAAAAATTGAGAAAAATATTTGCCTAGAGCAAAAACAACAGCAAAGGAAGGTCATCCAAAAATGCGAACCATGCATTCTGCATCTTTCTTTCTCTGCTGACTCTTTCTAACACATGAAAATGTAAAACGTTGTTTGTATGGTTGTTTGCTTGAATTTGAAAATCGCAAAAGTGAAAGTCTATAATGAAAAGAATTAGATACGAAGATTGGTCGTCATAAAAGAGACAGAACGTAATACATCTGTCGGGATAAAACAGCAAAAGGAAGGACGTTGAATATAGCGGCTCGAACTTCTAGTCCTTCGATTGAGATGCAGCTCACGAAGAGAACGAACGTGGTTTGCTTGAATTTGAAAATCGCAAATATGAAACTATAATAAAAAGAATTGGATACGAAGACTGATCGTCATAAAAGAGAAAGAACTAAATACATCTATCGAGATAAAACAGCAAAAGGAAGGAAGTCGAATATATCGCTCTCTAACGCTGGTTCTCTCTCTCTCTCTAACGCACGCGAAGATAGGCATTCCGTGTTTGCAACAGTGATCGACAGCACTCTTTACTCCCGCTGCAACCGGCTCCGACTTCTCTGCTCCTCCACTTTTTCGTGCACCACGAAACGGACTTTGCTTGGTTTGAGGCATAAGTTGTCGATTCTATACGTATAATTCACTGGCGGCATGCATAAAAAACATGTTATAATACCTCGCAGTTCTTTTCCTCGTTCCAATTGTTTTATAATGAATCAATTCTGGATTTGTTTAATTATTGCGTTATTCATTTATTTAATTGATGGTTTTTGAATGTTTTATTCATTTATCAATTTAGTTTAAGGCTATGACAACAAAGAATACCAGATCTTTTTGAAATGTATTTAAACTTATCGGGGGTTAAATTAAAGAAAGCATTTTAATTTAATAAAATAAAAATCAGAAATAAAAATTAAAAATATTTGAAACAATTGCCGTTTGTTAGTTATTGGTTAAAGTTATTTAAAACAATTTAATTTTTCATTTAATTCCTTCGATCAGCTTTGCACAAAATATCTAAGTAAATACATATATCTTTGACTCTACGTAAGTGTGCAATATAAATTGGAGCTTTTTAATTAGAACGATTAGAATCGTGTGCTATTAAACTCTGTGTCAACCTATTTTTGAATAAGCTCTATGCAAGCTCCCGAAATGTTCCTTTATTAACTAACCAAGAATGCCGGCCTAAACTCGCCCTCAGACTATAGGTGCAGAATAGTACGACCGAAAACTTGTCCCTCTAGAATGGAATGCCACAACATCTGCGTTCGGATCCTTAGAATTACCACATTTCTCTCGTATGCAAGACAACTTTTACTGCAAATAGAATATAATTTATAGGCTAAGCTAATTTGTTTGCATCTAGATTATATTTAATTCAATCCTTCACTTTTCGGTACGTGGCACTATATGTGAAAAAAATTACAATTATGTATTATATAAAAACATTTTAGAATATTAGAGTTACATACTTCACTCCGCTAAACTGTTAAATTTAAAGCAAATTACATGATTTTGTCACTATGAAAGTCATTATATTGTCGTTATAGTCATTATATTAAATATTGATATTTTATTAATGCATAGTTTATTTTTAATAGATTACATAAAAATATTGTAAAAAATTGTTCCTCTTGTTTGTATTTCTTCCTG
>WYDF02072640.1:0-11399 GCA_009867245.2 Adranes taylori
CCTGCTTGTTCGATAGGTTGAAAGAAATCTAATTTTTTGTCGATTCGTTTTGTTACTACTTTCATGAACAGCTTGTATAATTGACATAGCAAACTTATGGGTCGGTAATTTTCTAGCTTCGTTATGTCTCCTTTTTTGTGTATTAATATGATGACTGCATTTTCCCAAGCTTTTGGGATTTGTTCTTGCTCTAGGCATTTACCTTTGTGTGTAACGCCATTTACCTTTGTGTATTGTTTATATTGTGCAGATAGGAATGGTGTTTAATTCCTATCGGAAATTAAATATATTTTAAGCTTTTCCTGATGAATATAATCATGATTTGTTTATCATAAGATTTTCGTAGAATTCCCATTTTATGTAGTTTATTCTTTAGTTACATTCTGCCTACGGGGTCAAATTCTTTTGGATAGTCCACAAAAACCGATACGCAATATTTTCCTCTTTCCATTTTTCTTCTCATCTCTTCTGTATATTTTAGTATCCCGCAAGGTGTTCCACTCTCTTCTTGATACCTATATTGTTTTGAATCAAATCCTACTGATTTTTTTTTGTAACATCTACTAACTTATTCTTCAACACTTTTTCTGTTACTTTAACAAATACTGATATCGGTCTATAATTTTTCAATTCAGTTCTGCTTCCTTCTTTAAATATTGGTAAGTCTTCTTTTTCTAGAGTTTCATTACTAAATAATTTATATCATTTATATTCTATATGTTGTGACAGACACCCGCGCGCGGCTTCTAAGGATGTCACAAATGGCGCGTCTACTAAATTATTCTAGAATAGAAATAAATCTCAGGAAATATAATTCTCGTGTGTCAGGTGGATTCGCTGATCACATGAGCAGCTAAGTACGTAAGTACTCCAAAAGTTTTTGTGGGCAGCTGAAAAGTCTCTTACTGCTAATTAAATGCAACAGCATTAACAAGTTACAATATAGGTATATTGAATTCATAGACAATACAAATGAATATAGACAGAAAGAAATATAAATGCAAATGGTATAACTTTATATCGCATTAACGGCGGTTAGCAAATAAACAATTGCAAAAAAATATTATTCAATACAAATGAGTACCAATCATTGTATATAAACGGTGAATGTAGCAGTGCAATTGTGCACTGATAACGATAACAAAATTAACAATACTGTAAGATTGTACATGAGACTTGTAATGCAATGGGGAATCGAGGGTTTACCTTAATAAAGTAATACAGACGATGGAAATGGTAGGAATACAAGGAACCACTATACACCCCGGCTAACGTAGGTGCTATGCTCGCGGAGTGACTAAAATTAACCCCGGCTAACGTAGGTCAGAATTATACGCTCTAGTGGATTGTGGGGAAAGGAAACCACTATATGACTCCTGACGCCAAATTAGAAACATCTGTAACACTCAGCGTACAATGTAAGTTAATCGTACTATTTTATCTGATTTGAGTTACAACAATCCTTGTCGGTATGTTCAACTGTAGTACAGTTTCATTTGTGTAGATTCAAGTTCAGACAAACTCACGTTCGAATAAAATATTTTAGTTTGTAGTATAAGATGAAATAAAATATTTAATTATATGGTTGTCGAGTGACTGAGACTAACCCGACTCACGTATGTTAGACTCATACACTCCAGTTGTATATGAAACAGATTGATGGTGACGTAAAAGGAGAAGCAAAGTTATTCAATGCACATTCAACTAATAAAGCAGTAAATGGTATTTAAAATTGCTTACCAAACGCGAACGGTGAACGCTGCTATGTGTTGCTAGTTGTCGCCTTAGCTTGGCTGCTCTCTGTCGCTGGCGCCTACTGCTGCGACTGCTGATGGCTGACTTCGAGTTCTGCTGCTGCTGGCTGACTCTTCGAGTTCTGCTGCTGCTGGCTGACTTTCTTCGTCCCAAATTCTACTCTATGTGATGATGCACACTAGGCATTACATTACACCTTATTCTCTTTCCATACGGTTTTAACACAATGACGTGCGGGTAGACAGCCACACAGCGACAATGACGAGCGAACAAACATAACATTCATTTTATCGCACTTGCTAGAATATTTACATATTAAACAACATAGCGAAAACCCTCTACTCCTATATTCGTACGACAAACAATACGCTCCAACTATGCACGTCCCCGTCAACACACATAGCACGTTCAAACTTCGTATCTAGCCATCACAAACACATATTGCGTAATTTATTGATTTAATTATTATGAGGTCCCAGTCGTTGTGTTACAATGTAGTATAAATATCTGTATCTGAAAGATAATCATAATTTTCAGATGTACGTGTATATTTAGATTTATTTAAATCTCTGTATATCAGATATTATAAATCAATGTCAGTTTTCTTTTCAAAATAAAAGTATTCGTTGAATAGATATAACAGTACCTCATAACATTACGTATACACTGTAACAAAGTAGGATCATAAACCACATAAGAGAAACACAAATACAACAATTTTCAAAAACCAAATTTCGTCTATCATGTCTGAAACATATTTCAGGCATAATGAGCTATAAAGTAAGATACACTTTTTATGTGTTCGTAATATATCTGAACTACCAAGTAGTCAGTTTTCAGTTAATTACGTGAGTATGCGAAAAAGTTTCGAAGCATCTTCTTCCATGAATCATATGATAGATTTACAAAGTTATCTTCTTGTGGAGATAAATGTGACAAATTTAATTACATAATGAATGTAGTAACAAATTTTACTACATTAACGAGCATAGAGTGTGAAAAGTACATAGTATTATACATGCCTCCAGAAACTCCAATCTAACCCACATTTCTTGAAAATTGTAGGCACGAAGTTATTTTTCTCTGTCTGAAGTTATCCATAAGCTTTGGCTCGAGCGAAGTACTATTCATGAGGGCAAAATACAGTCAGATCGAATTCATTTTAATGTGTCGATAGACCTCCCAATAACTCACTACTTTTCGATAAAACATTGACGGATAAAAATTTTAATTTCTCAAACATACAAATATCATTGTTTTTGATAATTTTAACACACAACAAATAAACTAGCCGCAGAACATGATGAATATTTTTCCAAATCATAAATCATATTTTTCAATAGCCATTTTTGTCAGCTAATCAAAAACCAATAAGATAATAACAATCCATCAGTACTTGACAAAAAAGTAATAACCGACTAAAAAACTAATAACGGACGTCGATATAAAATCGCCTGTGCATAATTGATGCCAACGTAAATGTTTTCATAGATAATTGCAAAACCAAGCTCGTTCGCAACTACAATATCAAATCAAATCATTTATTGGTGCTAATCACGTCAGAAGTAATATAATAGACAATAGTAAAAGCATTACTCATATAGATAATAATATGCTAGTTTGACATATATGATCTGATTCTACCCCCCAGCCCTCAGGCGAACCAATCCATATCAGACCACTACTTTAAATTCAGAAATACCGAATACAATAAAGTGATTTTCGTAGATGGAATTTCTTGACCGTTGTTTTAAATTCTTTGAAGTCAAGACAGTTGACTCGTTGTGGCAAATGATTGTAGAATTTAATGGCCCAGTACCTTGTACTATCTTGCTTTCTGAATAATCTATTGCTTGTTAATGCAATATTTATTTTATATCTAGTGTTGAAATTATGTTCAATTATGATAACATTCCAAATTCGTGAACAACTGACACACACATTTTAGGATGCAGAGAGAAGACACTGGTAAAATTTCTGATTGAGTAAATGTTTGCCTAGAATCATCACGAAATCCGAGATTTGCAATTATTTGATTACTTGAATTATTGATGAATTTAGTATTTGCAATTAGTTTAACATTTTTTATGGCATCATTATATTTGTTTTTGTAGTTTTGATATTCAAGTTTAAGTACTTCAGTTTTAGCTTTATCATAATCGTCTTTTATAAATTAAAGTTCTTTATTCAACTATTCCTCATTTCTTAACAATTACATATAAAATAAAATATTAGTGAGTAGTATAGCAAATAAACTAAAAATACTAATAAGTATAAAATAACTGAAAATAATGAATCAAAAAGCATTTTAAGTTAACAATCGCAATCACTTAAGAAAATAAAGTATAAGATACAACCGTTTAATTTTGAACCGTTTAATTTTATTACTCTTGGATAATTTAGATTTTGTCTTTTTGTCTGAAAACGCTGCGTAACTGTTATTTATGTATATGTCATGAAATCTTTTGAATGTATCCTGTGCATTTATACTGCCTTGAATTAGATTCCAATTTACAAGATCAAGTGAGTTTTAGGATATTATTTTACCTGTTGAAATAATGGCACGAATAATTTTGCTTTCAATTGTGTCCTTTTGAGGGCTTATTTGCAATTTGAGTAATATACCAAAGAGGTCCGACTTGGTCAGGTCCACCGGCGTGGCCTCGAGACCATTGTCGATGCAGTTACTTTGTCTTGTTGGGAATTCTAGAAGTTTATAAAAGCCGTAGCTGCCTAAAGAAATCACATAGGTCATTTGCATTTGTATCTGACGTATTCTAAAACAAAACATTGAATCTTGTAGAATATAGAAATTATTGTTTAGTATTTTACATTTTAAATAATTTAGCAAAAGTTCAATGTTATAAAAATATTTCAATTTCCATTTGGAGATCTGTATATGGTTATTATAATAGTATTTAAATCTGGTAGCAAAATTCCTGCAATTTCAAATTGTTTTTCTCAATTCAGGTTTAAAGAAATTCCATTTTTTCAGTGTTCATATCATCCTTTGCTAAGATCATTGTAGCCCATGAATGTAATCATTTCTTGAGGAGAATTTGTCTATTACTTTGAAATTCTCCAATTTAAGAGCCACGGTTTCTTCTTTATTCAAGAAATGTTCAGTAAAATATAACATTTTTATTTGGTTGCCAGTTGATTTGAGATGTGACTCCAGATGTATTTCGTTCCTTAAGCTTTGGATATTTATATACAGCATAGAAATCTTACTTTGGAATTTATGGTTTTCTCTCCCGCACTTTTATCCTTCGATCTTCGATAAAAAAATTATAGCGACTTATGATAATACCGGTGTCCCAATTGTTTGGATTCTGAAGTTTCTCTAGTTCCAAGAATGCCGCTCCAACTTTAAAAGTTGCAAATGTTGGTTTTTCGTGTCTACCTCTATTATATTCCTCTAGTCCTTTAGTGTTTATGGGTTCTGTTGTCTAGTGGGTTCTGTTATATTTTTTATTTATATGATTTTTTAACTGATCTGCGGTTATATCTAGTCTTAGACCTCTAATGTGCAGCCATGCTTTCTTTATTAAAGTACCACTTAATTTGAATCCATCTTCAACCCCTGATAAACCTTTTATATTGCTTTTATTTAGGCTGGTTTTCTTGTGATTTCTTGAAAAAACATTAAAACTATCATCTTCTTTATTGCTAATTGTATGATCTTTGTTTCCTGTATAATTTAGTAAATCAACATTGAGCTACTCAATGTGATACGTTGGTTGCCTGCACTTTTTGTTTATTTACTTGATTAGCGTTCAGTAACGCATATTTGAATGTTCAGCAACGCATCTTCGTTTTAGAGCTCATTTCTACCTGTGTTATATGTTCTTCATTAGGAGTGGTGTACCTGTTTTGGCTTTTTTTTTAAATCTCTGCTGGTTGATATTTTTGGTGCTGTTCTGCCTGCTTGCATAACTAGTTGAAGGTTCAGTTGTATCTTCAACTATTAAGTTTTCGCGTAGCACAGACTGAATTAATTTCAGTCTGGTAAGTTTCAGATGTATTCTTGTTTCATTCATATTTGTTTCATTGTTGCTAAGTTGTCTTTTATGAGTGTTTGCTGTATGGATGTTGGCTAAATGTTTGTTAATTTCTAGTTGTATTGCTGAAAGGAGAGTGCTACCTTGTAGTTGTAATGTATTGGTGAGATCTACAATAGATATTGAGTTGCTTTTTGGAAGTTTGGCTTCTTTTTAGAGAGAATCAATCTTATGTTATTCTTGAATTAAATATTTTAATACGTTGACTGCCAACTACGAGATAACTCGTAGTCCTTGGCAAGGGCGCCAACTCCGAGTTATATCGTAGT
The DNA here is from genome assembly GCA_009867245.2 of Adranes taylori. Taxonomy (NCBI): domain Eukaryota; kingdom Metazoa; phylum Arthropoda; class Insecta; order Coleoptera; family Staphylinidae; genus Adranes; species Adranes taylori. The sequence goes on from WYDF02072640.1 coordinate 6,086, forward strand.
TTGTTTTATTGCCATATTTAATTTAGTAGTATACCACAATTAAACTTGTAGTATATTCGTGTAAATATGACCTATCTACTTCTGGGAACCGAATACAATATCAATACTGGCTTATACGAACATAAAATTTAATATATGAACAAAACATATAGCAATATAATTATCATAATGTTTTGATAATATAATATGATTAAATTCAAAGGCCTCTTAAACTGGAATCCTTAAATTGCAGTCAACGTGTTAAGTGTTTGATAATTTTGTGTGTGTTGATTTCAGAGACATTTTCACATACTTTTTCTACTGCGAATATAGAATGCCAATAAAGCAAATTATGCCAATATCTTCAACTTTCAGTCCAGCTCAGAGCTAAATAAGTACTGAAAATTGTGAAATGCTGTAACAAGTGCAATAGAGCAATTTGAACCAGACAAAATTATAATGAAACACACACTAAAACCCTGGTTAAGTTAAACTTAATGATTATGAAGCTTACGTAAAAGAAAAGGTACTCATTGAGCCATTAGAAAGTAGTGAAGACATATCAAGTGTGTGCAGCTTATAGATACATGTGCTATGAGGTTACGTCACGAATTAGGCGAGAAAGAAGGAAGTACGAGAAATCAATTCTCGGCGATCAATTTCATCCATGTGGCCGTAGGAGCACATAGAAATTTAGTTCTGATGAAGAGATGATTGTTATTCCAGAACTATTTCAAGAAGACAGTTGAACGACTATCGATTGATTTTGTTTGCAACATCTTACGATTTCAATTAAAGTGTAATTTTTGGAACACATTCTTGTTTAATTTATTTCATATTAATTCAGCTGATATACAGCTGGCAAGGATACAAAAAAATTTAAACAACAATTAAATTTTAATTTAAACATTTAAACGACGAATGGAAATAAGCCACAATTATCCCAATCTATAAGAAGGGTCATAAAACTAAAGCCGAAAACCTCAGGCCAATTAGCCTAACTTCAATACTCTGCAAATGAAGGAAAAAATAATAGCTAAAGACATCACTACATTTTATTGGAAAATCGCAACATGGATTTCTCATTAGGCGATCTGTCACAAACACTTTGCTTTGAACATTAGACGAGTACACTACTGAATTTGACAAAAGTGAGTCCATGTACATCATATATCTGAATTTCGAAAAGCATTCGACAAAGTACCGACACAAAGATTGCTGTGCAAGCTAGATGCAATGGGAATCAGAGGTAACCTTTTCAAATGAATTCGATGTTTCTCAACAGATTTTACTTACCGAGTTCTTATTGAGGGCAGTTATTCTACAGAACACAACGTCCTTAGTGGTGTTCCGCACGGATCCGCTCTTGGATCTCTGCTCTTTCTGTGCTACATCAATGATATGTCCAGACAGATGTCTAATAGAATTAGTCATTTTGCGGACGATACGAAGATTATTGGGTACGTGGATGATCTAAAAGATCACTCACAGGGAATTCTGCGCAAAATTTACGATTGGACGCAACTTTGGCTCTTGCCATTGAACGCTGATAAATGTAAGGTTCTGTAAACGGATGCGTCAAACCCTGAAAAATATCAGATACTTGCGGGTGAACAAATGAGAGTGGTAGCATCGCAAAAAGATCTTGGCATTACAATTAACACAAACTTGAAATGGGATGAGAATATAAACGGTGTAGTAAATAAATCTAATTTTTTAATATAACGAAGAACGCATTTCCCTATACAACATCTAATGCTTTTTTAATTATTTACAAATCTCATATTTGTCCTATATTGGAATATGGTCACTTGACCTGAAATCCATATTTCATTCAAGACATGAGACTCTAGAACATGTACATAGAAGAGGAACCATACTGCCAGCTGAAATTAGGAATCCATCATACGAAGAGAGATTAGCGTTCATGAAGCTTCCATCCCTAGTAGAACAAAGAACTCGCGAAGACCTGATAGAAAATTATAAGATATTAAATGGTTACTACAACTGTAACTTGAGTTCATATTCTGGAAGAACACAAACACACGCTTGCATGGCCACAGCCTCAAACTAAGAACTGAACTCTGTCGACACAATCCAAGGAAACACTGTATCACCAACAGAATAATAACACACTGGAATTCCTTGCTAGAAGGCATTGTTAATAGCACATCGAAAATCAATTTTAAGAACGGATTGGACTGTATATAGTGAAGTGTATATACTAATACAAAATTACTTTTCAAGGACGAAGTTTCCAACGAATCTAAAAAAAGCAACCTTTATCCTCATTTACAAAAAAACGAATCATTTCGAGAATCTCAGTATGCATTCTTGATAGAACGGTAAACACAAAGTAACTTACATTGAATGAGTACACAAATTAATTTTAATAAGGTGAACCAACCATTGGAATAGCATTTGATGTAGGACACTTACAGATTGTTGTATAAATTAAATATTATTGGTACAATACGTAATGTTGTCAATGGCGTCCTACGAATATTAATAGTATATATTATTATTATTATTATGAGCTTAATATTAACATAACAAAATTGACATACCTTATTAAAAGTAATATTTTATAGAACATGTTTTATATTCAAGAAAACCAGTTCAGAAAACAAAAAAAAATCTACTCTGGATTGATTTTATTAAATTGTTATATAAAATTTCAAAAATAATCGAAAAGAAGATATATTATGAAGAATCATTCTTACAAGTCAAAAAGAATTAATCACACGACTATCCATTCTTCTTCAGTTTATGATTCTATTGTGTTTTAAACGGTTTCAAACTTTAACAACTTTATTTGCAATATACATAATTTCTATCCATTATATATTACTAATGATAAAGTATTAACCAATTATTTTCAAAATTGTAAAATTAATGACATTTTTTATCTAAAACTATTCAAAAAATTGTTAAATTATTTCGAAAATTGTAAAATAAATAATATCATTTATTTAAAATTATTCAAGAACTCTGGGTTAAGATAAATTTAATATGTTTCTTGTTTTTTAAAAAGTTTAAATTTAGTTATGTAATACATTAAACTATACAATTATTAAAATAAAATTTGTTTAATCTGTGTGTATGCATTCTCTAATTATTATGTCATTTGATTTAAGTGTTATTTGTTTTTTTAGTAATTTAAGCTTCATTTATGTAAATCTGGTCAATAATAGGTAACTGGTAAGGATTCGAACAGAAATTAAATATTTTTGATCCTGTCGCAAGATCAAAATTGTGTCCTGACTTTAAAATGTGGTCTGCAAAGTGTGATGATCTCCATTTGCTCAATCTTATAGCATCTAGGTGTTCTTTAAATCTAATGAAAAAGATCTAGACGTTAAACAGATATAACATGATGAGCATGTTTCACATGATAATTTATATATTCCACATTTCATTTCTGCTAATGAAGGATCTTTATTGTTATTTAAGTAATTAAATGGTTTTCTAGTTCTAAAACGTAAATTTACATTTAATTTTTTAAAAAGAGGCAACAGTTTGGCACATTTATCATTTAGGAAAGATATGGATCAATATATTCCTTCATTTAATTTTTGTTAACTATTTTGTATTAATGATATAGTTAAACTTTTATATTAACGAATTATCAGTTTATTAATACTATTTAAAGAATAACGATTTGTTAATGCAAGAAATCTAATTGTATTTATTTCTGAGAAGAAATTTTAAGCTGACAGGAATTGTTATTGCTCTGTGTGCAAAAGAATGGAAAGCTGCAAATTTATGGTTCCATGGAGCAATAGAATTAAATGGAATTAAATTATCTGTATAAGTGGTTTTTCTAAAAATATTAAATTCTATTTTATTAGAATTATAGTCTATTAAAAGATCTAAAAAAGAAATATTTTTATTAAATGATAATTCAAATGTGAATTTTATTCTTGAATCAAATGTATGGAATAAATTATTAATTTCTATTATTTCAAGTGTTGTGCCATTAATAATGAGTAAAATATCATCTACATGGCACAACACCTGAAATAGGTTAAACAAATTTTATTTTAATAATTGTACAGTTTAATGTATTATATATCTTAATTTAAACTTTTTCAAAAATACAAGAAACATTAAATTTATCTTAGCCCAGAGTTCTTGAATAATTTTAAATAAATGATATTATTTATTTTACAATTTTTAGAAATAATTTTACAATTTTTTGAATAGTTTTAGATAAATAATGTCATTTATTTTACAATTTTGAAAATAATTGGTTAATACTTTAGCATTAGTAACATATAATGGATAGAAATGAAATTATGTATCTTGCATATAAAGTTGTTAAAGTTTGGAACCGTTTGAAACACAATAGAGTCATAAACTGAAGAAGAATTGATAGTCGTATGATTAATTCTTTTTCACTTGTCAGAATGATTTCTCATAAAATGTCTTCTTTTCGATTACTGTAAAATAAATAAAACTTTTATTTTTGAAATTTTATATAACAAATTAATAAAATCAATCCAGTGTTGATTCTTTTTGTTTTTTGAACTGGTTTTCTTGAATATAAAACATGTTAATCATAATATTTTTATAAAATATTATTTTCAATAAGGTATGTCAATTGTATTAAGCTCATTATAATAATAATATATACTTTCTTTTATATTATAACACAGCTCATATCAATTTTCACTCGAAGATGGAGATCCTATAGTAATCTCGAAATCCGAATTTGAAGTCTTATTTTATTTTATTATAAAATAAAGGAATAATATTTTGGAATAGGAACATTGTTTTATTAATGAATATGGTTACTCCAAATTACTGTAACACGAAAGAAGATAATCTATTTTAATAGATTAATTTCATTGATTATAAATTAAGGCCACTGCAACTTCTTAATGTAGATCTAATTATTTTTCTAGCTTTAAGTACTATATAGTTCATCAAATAATTCATCAAACATGTTCATCAAATAGCAACTTCTTATTGAACTAGACTCCTAAGTCCTTAATGGTATCGGTTTCTTTGATGCTACTTCCCTCAAACATCATCTTGGCATCATCAGCGAAAGCCAAGTACCTTGAGTATTCGAAACACTCTTTTATGTCGGTTATGGGTAGATTGAATAGCAACGGAGAACAATGGCTACCATGAGAAACTCCAGAGCTACAATTACGTGACTGGACACATAATTCCCAATTCTCACCTATTGCCAGTTAGAAAGCCAGTTAGTCAAGAAGCCTGCCAGTCAGGAAGCTGCCGCACCAATTTGTTAGTGCATGATTAATCTGGTCAAATGCCTTGGAGAAGTCCGTATAGATTACTTCAACATACATCCCTTTCTCCAACG
>WYDF02072651.1:0-11399 GCA_009867245.2 Adranes taylori
AATATCACGCTCTATACCACTTGCGGGGAAGGCACTACTTTCACTCGATGCATAATAGAACATACTATGTGCGAGCGATATTGCAGCCTTCTAATTTTAAAACTGAGTTTCTCAATTAAATAATCATTTCGGGCCCCTCCAAAAATTATAATGTGTACCGGGCACTGATAACAACATTTATTCAATTGCGAAAGCAGTTTATATGTCTCATACAACGTAAAATAATTTTTCCTATAACTTTGCATATATGAGTTATTACATATGGCTTACATGTATGTAATATGATTGTTGAATGTCGGTTGCCAAGGCGACAAGTTGCAAAATTTTAAGTTATTCAGGGTCATATCTTCGAAATGATAAGAGTTAGACCAAGAAGGAATTGTAAAGCAAATCAGAAGAGCTACCAAAATATAAGAAAATATCCAGGGTGTTACTAAATAGTTTTTGAAAAAAAAATTATTGTTCAAAATTGGTCAAGTATATTCAGTTGATCACTGTAACAAAATTGAGGCTCTCTGATCTTACATAAGTCCCCAAGTTTCATTTTTTCAGCTTTCATAGCAACCGAGATATTTAGAGTAGTACACTTTTTTCAGGTCAAGTTACTCCGGTGCTATGACGATTTTTTTAACTCGCTTAAGTATTAAAGGAACTTCATATACAAGAAATTAAACAAAAATTCTTTGGAAACTTTTCGAGAAAATTGACCTTAAAGTTAGCAAAACAAAGAACACCCTGTATATATGTTAAAATGTGATTCTGAAAAAATATTTGAAACAAAATCGAATGTCCTTTATGTAACCTATATAAAAAGTTTATTCGAAGGTCCTAACTTTTATCGTTCCTGAGATATTTCAAAAAGTTTGGAAGCTGAAGGGATCCATCTTATGCCAAAATTGAGGATACCGAATGTGACTAAACTCTCCTCTGCAATTGTATCCTAAGAACATGCCAAATTTTATCTTCTCAAAGAGTAGCGGTTCACTTAGTGCCAAGTGGTGACCTTGGGGTCTGTCCATTTAACACGTGCATCTAAGGTTCGGATGCCAACGTTGGCAAAGGCTTACGCAGCTGTTTGAAGTTCACCAATTCTTCGAATTGCAACAGCGGTGGAACCGTCCTCCAGCCAGCCGTCGGGATCAGTGTCAGAACTTCTTGGGAGACATATCATATTTGCAGAAAATATAATTTTATCTTTAAAGCATTATAAGCTCCTTGGTGAAATGTCTCACTATGTATTATATCTCACTATGTATTCTCACTATGTATTATACTTATAACATTGACACTTTGTGTATTCTTCTTAAAACATAGTAAGAATATAGTAAGAACATAATTAGATAACAAGAAACTTACGCAGGGGCCTTTTGGGCGAGTTTTCACCCATTATAAATAACTAAGCCACATTACTAAACTCTGTTGCTAATAATAAGTACAATTATATTATTTGGTTTGAAAGTTGGCTTGAGTTCGGCTATCAGTTCGCTAGATGGCCGTTATTGAGTTATGTTATTGATGTTATTTATCTTTGCGTTTACTTCAAATGTGACAAAACCTTACTTATAACATATACCATTATATTTTTGCATACGGTAATTTGAAGATAGTACCTCTCAGTTCTCACGATTGGACATAATGGATTATCACCACAAAGTTAGTAATATGTAAATACGTTCGATCCTAAATTAATGCTACATTTAACCTAATGTAGCAGTTTCTTAGCGATAAGGAGCTAGAAGCTATTGTGCAAGATGTGTTTGAAAATGAAGATGCAGTTGTTTCAGAATCAGAATCTGAAGTAAGTGAATTGGAACTGCAAGATTTGGTTGAAGATCCTGATCTTAACAGTTCTTCGAAAGGATCTGCAGATGAATTTGCAGATTTATCTAATACTGTTCCAGTGATGTCAGCTGACATTCTGTCATGAGGTAAATGTATATTTGGGAAATCAGAAGGCGTGATTACTTTGAGTAAAACCTCCAATGAAAATATTATTGCTGATACAATTCGTATTAGTAATTATGCAGCTAATTGTATCAAAAACCTATCTGATTCATTTTATGTATGCATAATACCCCACATGATAAAAATTATAGTAACGCATACAAATACCGAAGGCAGGCGAGTTTTTGGTAATCAGTGGCATGATATAGATGATATTCTTTTGTCGGCATATATTGGTGTGCTAAGCAGGTGTTTATAAATCCAGCGGGGAATCTATAGGTAGCCTGTCGGATGACAGTACGGGCAGACCTATATTTCATGCTGCGATGTCAAAAAAAAATTCACACGAGTCATTAGTCATTATATTTAGAACAAAGCACACGAGTCATTAGATTTGACAACAAGAGCGACCGACGTGAACAAACGTCACGCGATAAGTTAGCACATATTCGTGAACTTTGGGATAAATGGGTTACAAATATGCCACTGTTGTACTCTTTACATAACATGTACTGTAGACGAGCAGTTTGTTCATTTTCGCGGCCTTTGTAAGTTCAAGCAGTATACGCCATTAAAGCCAGCGTAATACGGCATCAAAATTTGAGCATTATGCGACAGCAAAACCAGATTCGCCCTGGAATATGCAAATTTATACAGGCAAGGACGCTGGTGCAGCACCCGAGCGTCAACAATAATAGCGCGTGGTTTTGGGCCTCGTCAAAAATTTAAAAGAACGAAATATCACATGCGATAACTTTTTTACCACCTATCAACTTCCTGAAAAATATAAAATGGTAACTGTACTTTACATGCGAAAGAAATTGTACAATAGAAGACTTTTTTGGAGGAATTAGGTACTTATTTGGTTCAGACAGAAATTATTAGGGGATTGCCAATAAGGCAGGCATCTCTTCCACTGGTGCAAAAACTGCGTGAAGAGGAAACTCCTTCCACATCATCAAATGCCATATCAACTAGCCATGATATAAAAAAAGAAAAATTTCATCTGGTGCACGTTGCCAAATATGTGTGAGGAAAGATAGAAAATCATATTCTATTTGTGAGGTGTGCAATAAATTTATATGTGATGAACATAAAAAAGCCCTTTTTTCTGTGTTTTAATGCAAATTACCAAAATAAAATTTTAAGTTAAGTATTTCTTTCTTTGTATATCCAGAATATACCATGAGTGAATATTCACCCATAAAGAACTAATTGGTTACTCTAACCGAGGGACGTATGAGGGTTAATTTTGGCGCATTACACAGTTATAATTTTGTATTGTAGGATTTTACTTCAATTCCTTCAAATAGCTTAGAATCAGTAGCAATTATTATATTTTTATTTATCGCGTCCGTAGACGGCGTGGATTTATAATAAAAAGAAGGGGTTTGTCATTTAATATAGGGTTTTAATATTTTTGGTAGGGTATTAAGGGGGCTGGGGTTGTTATAATATAGGACTCAATATTTTTTGTAATGTAATAAAGGGGGGAGAGGGGATAGTCCGTGTTTTTTTTGAGTTGTTCAACATTTAAAAATTAAATTGTAACTGTTAATGAGTAGTCGTTAAATTTGCCTTAGAAGTTTGCCCGTTTTAAGAATAAGAAATTCTAGAATAGTCGGCGAGACCTTAGATCAGAGCGAGAGTCGCATTTTGTATTTGTAGAAACCCTGGAAGCTTCCAAAGGTTTCTTTTTTTCAGTGTCGCCACCACTATATCAAGACCTTTATTGTAAAGGTCTTACCCCTAAGGTCTTACCCCTATATAAATACATCATATAGAAAATTAGAAAGAATAAAAAACTAAATCTAATTCATAAGAACAATATTAAACCATTTTTCATATATTTTATCCATTATTTATTTTTACACTATTTCTGCCTCATGGAGGAAGGAACGGCTTTATTCCTTTCGTACTCTTTTTTATGACTATTCGCTATCCGCAATCCCCTTTCCCTCTTCCCCATTCTTCTTTCTCTTTTATATTCTTTTAGTTACCAGCCTCTTATTTCTCTTCATGATTGTTATCTCCTTTCCTTTCCCTTCATCTCCTTCATTTCCCAAACTAACCCACGAATGTACAACTAACTCCATTTCCCTATCATTCCACTCTATACTTCACATTCTGTCATCCAATGACTACAGTTTTCCTCTTCTCTGCCGCATACGCTACACATGCTCTCATCCTCATTCAACCAATACTTATTTCCACCCTTCTTAATCACACATTTGAACCTTGCTATCAATCGTTTATCCTTCATATTTAAATCTGATGCTTAATATTTGGCTATCCCTCCTCTTCCCTGATACATATATATTTAGTGTTATATCCACTGCCCTTTAACCTTTTATTCCTCACCTAACTTTCCACATTCTTCATCCTCTCTACAACCTCGTTCAAAACTTCCGCACCTCCAATCGTCTTCTCAAACCATCTATTCGTAGACCATCCAATTCTCTTTTCACATTTATTCTGCACTTAATCCACTCAGTCACACTTTGTCTTCTACTCTTTCTTCCTTCTTTCCTTTTCCACTATCTTCTTCATCACTTTTTCCATTATTTCCTTTCCGTATCCCTCTTACCCTAAACTTAACCTCCAATTCACTCCAAGCATTCTATTTCCATCATTCCACACCAGTTCTACACACTCCCTCATCGAATGCATCTATGTTTCTTCTTCCATCCCACATACACTGCACATCCTATCTCGTTCATCCAGTACCTGTTCCCCTGCTCTTTACTTCCACACCTAAACCTCGCTATCATCTTTTTCTCCTTCATGTTTAGTCCAGACACTAAATACTCTGTTATTCCCTCTCCCACCTCAATATCCAAAAATATCTCTACTACCTAATTCACCATTCCATTACCATCCATGATCCTTTCTCCCCATGTACACATAGACCATTCAATTCCTTTATACATTTTCCTTCTACATTCTAACCATTTATTCCTACCTACACCCTCTCCCCTATCACGCGTTCCTTTAATATAAATTTCATTCACCAATCTACATTCCCCATTCATCCATACTTTTCTTTCGAAATTCACCAACTTCTTCACTCCTGTTACCCAGCATTTATGCTTCCCAGTTTCACGTAACCTTTTCTTCCCGCTTCCTATTTCTATCTTGTAAATATTTCTTTTCCTCCAACCACCTCCTTTTTTCTCTGTCATAATCCCCCCATGATAATTCCCCTGTCTTAACCATCCCCAAAACTTCCCTCACTTCCTTCTTCTTCTTAATCCACACCTCATCCACATTCTTACCCGTATCCTTTCGACTCTATCTCTCCTCTCCTTCTAACTACATTATTTTCAAATTCCTTTACAATTTGCCTTACACTTCCAAATTCTTTCCAATTCACATCCTGCAAACTCTTTATCAGTCCTTTCCTCACGCCTTCGCTCCAAACATACCATACCTCTTCATTCTCTCTATGTTTCCAACCCATCCCTTCTTCTTTCCACTATTTTAATGTGTTTTTTGTATTGAGCTTTGATGAGGTCTGTGATATTTGTATTTGAAATTATTATTGAGGCTAGTATTACTTACGTAGAGTACATACACAACATTAGATTATGTAGACGAAATTTTGGTGACCAACTATATGTTCGCCAATCTGCTGAGGCTGTTTAAATATTAGGCCAAGGGGTGTTTATTCTGTAAATACCCATTGTGGAAATGCTCATTAATTAGAGGTCATCTAGTATATTAATTAATTAGTCGTTGTTCGGTAAATTTTAATACTATATTGGGTACGAACATAGCTAATGTTTACCACTTACAATTAAATTATACAATTAAATTTCATATTAATAACATTTAATAGCAAACTCATTTATCAATGCAGCTTAAATTATTTTGCAATAATAAAATAAAATATCAAATTGCCGTATACTAGAAATTACTTAATTAAACAAACTTTAACATTAAACAATTAGAACTTAACTTATTAAAATAAAATTTGCATATCCGAAATTATTCACATTTTGAAATAGATAATTTTGGTATATTGCATTTTAATAGAAAATTTATTGTTAGTCACCACCTAATGTGCATCGTTACCAAACATTCCCTACCAACAGGTAACTAATTATGATTTATTAGTTAATTTCAATTTTCACCTAATAAAAATTAGCTAATATTCTGTCTTTAAGTACTTAGTCCAACCAACTTGCAAACAAGATAGCTACAATATAAATGTTCCCAAAGCATCTTCGCCACTAAAGATGATTATGTTCTGGAATCCTTGCGTCGTCATTTTGCAGTTGTTCCAAGATCCAGTAAGTAAAGTTTAAGCCATGTCTATGTTCTGTAGGGCAGATCTGTTGAGTCAACTTAATCTTGTAAATATAAAGGTGGATCTCTTTTATCAAAATTCCTGCGGTGGACGTTCAATTCCTGAGTGCGATGCCGGATAAAAGTAGTTGGAAGTTTTGTGACTCTGATACTAAGAGCTTCGAAGTTTTAAGCCCATATTTCAGATTGATAACGGTTAAGGGCTCCTTCATCTTTCAATGGAAACGTGTTCTCAACTTCCTTAATAAAATTTTCAATGGCAGGTCACTATAAAAATTTTCAATGGCAGGCAAGGCATCACTATAAAAAATTTCCAATGTATATAATGGGTTTGCACTATTAACTAATTCTTTCAAAGTGTAATTGTGTCATTTTCGTAAATGACAAATATGTTTGAGTCAACAATTGACGGACGAAAATGGCGCGCGGTTCAAAATTCCAGTTCCTGCTGAGAAATCCCTTATCTGCATTTCATAACTTTTCTTGAAATATTAGAATTTTGTGAGATATTTCAGTTATTTCTGAGTTTCAGGTACTTCTGTTATAAAAATACCAGAGCTGAAAAAATCGTAATATTTGAAAATGCCTTAAAAAAAGAACAGCACACTCATTTTTCTGGGATGTAATATATTATAACGACTCTATCCAGGAAAACTGGAAACGTGAATCTAAGGTGTTTGTGAAATTTTTAATTTCAAGAATGAGGATTTTCATTTTTAAAAGCTTAATTTTGAGTATTAACTAGTTTTAAATAAACTTACTAGAAACTCTTTTACGTTAAGTGTGCCATAGCAAAATTTTGCCGGGCCCAAACTTTTTGATCTCGTTACTTGCAATGCTTCATCATAAATTCTTAATTTTTGCTAGAAAAAACCATAATACTTTTTTATTTGCTTTAAACAAATTCGCCATATAGTTGGACCACTCATTTATATTACCTCATCATCGGCTATTATAATATGTGGATTAGAACCATGATATGTAGTGGTATTATAAATAAACGCACATGGACTTGCGGTATGTGATATTCTATTCATAGACGTTATAATCATCCAACCGTTTTCTCTAGAAAAAAAGAAATAATTTTAAATAATAACTTTACAGGCTGACATGATTTTTAGTGCTTAAAATGTCTCATGTTTGTTTTTAGCTAATTTGGTAGCGCTGATAATAAACCTACTGGAATTTTTGTTGTAACATATTGTAACGATACAAATGGCTAGGTAATTAAAACGCTAAATACTATAAGTTCAATTTTGGGAGAGGATCAGCTGCAATTTCACTTAGGTTTCTGTTAGTGTCAGTTGTAAAAAATATATTCTCCCAAGAAAACGGCTAAATGCTCAGTCACGACTAAATGCAACTTAAAAGCAGTACCATCGTTTCTCTTGGGAGTCGTTCGAGTCGGGTCGATCTGGCGATCAACGAAACCGTCTTGTTGCCAGTCTGCTTAAAAAACTTCTACGATATGTAGGACTTTAAAGTGAGGGGAAATAGGCAATTAACAAACAAGATGGAAAACCACCATTGCCATTACTGTAAGCGCCGGAGCCCTGATTGCCTCTTCCTTTTTCTAGTCGGCTGTAAGCATCTTCGTAGTGTCTCTTAGTGTTTGCAGTGGGGTGTTCGCACTGACGCTAGGTGTTTGAGGTAGTTGCTGTTTTAGTTTATTCTCAAAAATTTAATTACTTGTCAGTTTATTATTTATAGTCGCTCCTTATTTGATAGCGACTTAGCTCCTAGAGTGAATCAGTGTATTATGGAGAATGAAGCTTTAATGTGAGTACTAAACATTATTTATTATTATATATTGTCCCGGCTAGTGAACTGAATATTCAATTCATTTTTGACAAATTAATAGCTAACCAGAACTTAAGTAAATAATCCTTCATTTTTATTGACGTGCGAACAAACTAATCAGAATAAAAGTTGTATTTGTTTGTTTTAATTTGACAGGAATCTATTTTATTGAAAGTCCAATCTATATGCTCATAAAATCATTCCACAACATATCACAATTTACGTAGTGGTTCGACCAGAAGAGCCTATAAAATATATTTGTTGAATAATTCATCTCTCTTTGTTGTTAGGGAAGTTATATATTCATTTCCATATTTCTGGAAAATTACATTGTGTGCGTTTCAATATTTATTGTAATCAAATCGACGTGAACTGATATTTCTTCTATTCTTGAGATGTTCTTCTATTTCATGAATGTTTGTCAATCCTGTGATTAATTATTGTCAAAGGAAGAAGTAATTGATTTTATGCAATAGATTATTAAAACTAATCAGTCGTTTTATTCATATACTATTGATTAATGCATGTTGTACGTAGAACGAAACTTGTTTCTTTGAAATTGTCCCACAATTTCGAATACACAAGAGATTTCACATTTATCAGACCAAAAACGCAGCTCTGTTTAAAACAACTATAAATAATTATTAACGTAAGATTTTAGGTCTTGTTAACTACGCCCATATTCCAAAACCGTGATTAATAAAAATACCTCTCGCATTGCTCTACCAAAGTTTGAATTAGGAGGATTTTAGAATTTCATTACTCCGAGATCTAGAAAAGAGTTAGAGCTTTTTGGTACTAACAGGGTATGTATAACTTACGCCAATTCGCATGTTACGTGTACAAATTTTAACGTAGCATTATCAGATTAAAAAATCTGCTTCATAGTAATCAATATTTGCTATCAACACTTAATTACAATTAAACCATTTTCATAATAATTAAATCCATTAATTCAATAACAATTAAGTCATTAAATCATAGACCTAGTGATGTGCTTGCTGATCCAGCAAGGTAATTATTAGGTCCTTGATTATCCATGGTAATTACAATAGATTTCCTTTATTCGGGATAAAACGTTTATCAATTCCAATATAAATGAGGCGCTGGGATTTCTTCCTTTATCTTATGCGTTTAGACATATATTCCTATAAAGCACACTAAATCTAGCAATTTTCCACAATGGTTCTCAGTAAACTTGAAAATCTGGATAGTACAAAAGAAAATCGTGTTCATGAAAACATCTAACTTGAATGGTTACTCTCAGTTTTCTAATCTACGATATCAATACAGGAAAGTATTAAATCGAAGGAAACTATCAATATAAAAAGCAATCCAAACAGTTTTAAGAAATTCATTAACGAAAACAAAAACAATAAATGTTTCTAAACAATAAAACCGCCGAAAATAGTAACGACATAGTTCAAATGTTCCTCAAAATTTTGGTACTGTATACTACTTCGATAGACCCAATAACTCCACAAATGATTTGCACTGTATAATAGATAGTAGTTACTCAAGCACCATTAACTGTCCTGTCATTAGCGAAATCGAAGTGTTTCAAAAACTTCAAAATCTAACTTCCAAATTCATTATAGATCCCAATGGAGATTTTACGGTCCTGTTAAAGAGATGAACCTTCACTGAGTGCAAACCCATGCAACGACCCCGGAAACTACAGTGTAGTGTCGTTTAATGACAGCGCTAGATTGACATCGGGACACCGATGTCCCTGGGCGGTCGCCAAATCGATAAGACGACCTCTCGTAATCTATTTAATACGGAACTCCCAGACGCGACGCTGCTAATGAGGAGCCTAGCAATTGTCACAAATGCCGCAAATACTCACAGTCTGAACGGCCCTTGGAAAACCTTTTCAGGCGCCAGATCAGTTCAAAGTCAGACCGCACTTCTGAACAGATGCAAGTAAACCAGTTGTCCAAGTTCTTGCCAGTAGCTGCAATATACTTATTTACTAATCAGTAAAACAGCATTTAAGTTTTAACAAAACCGTCTATTATTTTTTAAACGAACAGAGAAAGAAATATAAAGATGCACAAAAAAATGTCAATAATAATCAAAAGAATAAATGTCCAATTGTAAATATCAAACTAAAGCAATGACGCCATAATAATAATAATAATAATAATAATAATAATAATAATAATAATAATAAGCAAAGCAAATTAATCAAACGGTGGAATAACTATTATCACAACAATATTTAATATATTAAACAAAAGGGGCATAGTTTATAAGCGATATAGTAAAATTAGTCGCTCGAATTAAGGAGGTGCATGTAAAGCAAATTATTTAAATAATAAAAAAACAGCTACTAGTAATTGATAAACAATTCACAAGCTCGGAATAGGTAAATGTAAATATTCTGGTGCAGCCGGTGGGTACGGAAGGAGATTCGGAAATTCACTAATGTAACACCCCGAAGTTCGTTGATGTTACTATTCTCAGCGGGTCGTGCAGCACCAACTAGAACCAAACATAAATGTAACGGCCCGAAGTAGATTGACGCTACAGTGTCCACACCAGCACAAGCCAAACTACACACTCAAGTAAAAGGTTAAAAGGAATTTTTATCAGCACCCCTAAGTTCGTTGGCCTTGACCGGTGACTAATTCTAACGCATACCTAAGCTGTACACTTGTGTACAGGAAACAGGTAGCGGAAAGGAGTGAAGCTGTTAAAAAAAATAGAATTAAGAATACCAAAATAAAAAATGCAAATTACTAAACAATATATGCTATGCGATGTATTTACCTAACTTATGTTTATCTCATTCACGTAGCTCGGTTCAGTGGTATAGCAGCTGCCTGTACATTTATTTTTCAAAAATTTGGATTGAAATTTTCGAAAACAAATCGAAAAATAACCCTTATTCTGCTAAAATCGCTCTATTTATAGGCAAAAATTCCACGCGTAAAATTGATCTCCGTGCGTACAGCTGTTAATCCACCATCTCTTAGCGCCACACGCAACGCGAACCACTCAGTTATTTATGCGATACACACACATAGCTCCTGCGTCTATACCATATTCACACATGCTCACATAAGTACACGTATCAGCAGCTACCAGCTACCCAGACGGAATCGAAGCGCCGCAGCAATAATAATAATAATTATAAATTTTGTTGACAAAGTTTTTATCTTACGCATTTAATAGAACGGTTATACATATGTTTATAACATAAACAAAAAAAAATTATGCGAAGATTCTTATCATTTAACAACAACGAAAAAAAACATATTAAATAATTTCCTAGCAAGTATTTATAATAATCTTTACTTTGAAAAGAAAAAGATTCGTTCATATTTATTCCTAGATATTAT
>WYDF02072662.1:0-11399 GCA_009867245.2 Adranes taylori
ATATATATATATATATATACATATATATATTCAAATTTCGCGGTCCTTTTCTTTCAAAATCTAATTATTTCCAAATACCCCGTCCGTCGCCCACCCACACATGCGGGGAAATATCTGTGACGTAAAAAATTCAAAATTTCATGACGACGACGACGACATATGGACGACGACGCCGGCACGGACGACGTCTCTCTCATGGCGACAATGACATTTTCAACATTCAAATACCGCGCCAAATTACACACCGGAAATGCCCTGTCGTCCGATATATTGCTTTTTAATTTGACAGTTGTCAAACGCTGTCAGTTGTCAATACCTGTTCCAAAATAGCGAAAAAATAACGCCGTTTTTGTTAAGACTGAACACTACCACTATAATAAAAACTAAATTCTACTATGATTTAGTTACCTCTAACGACAATAATTATTAATAAATGAACTCACACAACGGACACTTGAGAAATGTGGGATTTACCTGACGGAGCAGAAATTAACAAAATATCGTATACTAGTGGTTGTTGATGGAATTGGCGAAGAAATATATGCCGGTTATACATGTTTCACGACTAAAAAAATATACCTATTTTCATTTAGCTTGTTTCAGAATTTACTCGGATTTAAAGTTACAATTAAAGAATCACTTAGTTTTCTTTGCCAGTGTATTTTTCATAGTTTTTTTATTGATGTGGTGTAGTTAACTCATTTTACCCACAAAAGTGGCTTAGCGCTTAGATATATATACTCGCATATATATATATATACATATATATATATATATATAAATATATCTTATATCTTTAAAAAATAGTAAACATGATTTTAAGCTCAACCCGATTTCTATCAAGTTTTATAAATAAAATTCTGAGGTGTAAAAAATAAAATAAAGCAATGAAGTTTAAAACACATAGGCGTATTGAAAAATATAATTGCAAAAAAAAAGTTATGTAGAAAATGATGACCTATCGCTGTTGAGCGATAGGTTTACTTTCTAATCGCTAGGAGATACGAAGATACTTTGACGGAAATCTAGCCTAAGTTTGAAAACGCACGATTCTTGATTTTTTATCACTTAGTTTTCAAGATAGTCGGTTTTAATGCAATACACTTTTCAAGATGACTTTCCAACTTCTTCATCCCTTCCGGAAAGAAATTTTGCTCTTGCTCTTCAAAGTAGTGGGAAGTTTCGCAACAGGAAGAAGTCGCAAGGAGCTAGATTTGGTGAATACAGTGTGTGGTTGATCAATTCGTAGCAAAAATTTTTCAATTCTGCCTACACGACGGCCGCTCTATGAGCGGATGTGTTGTCATGATGGAAGAGAACTTTTTTGCGTGCCATATCAGGGCGTTCTTTCTTCAATTCGGCGTCGAGACGGTCCAATATTGCTGTGTAGTAATCGACATTTATGATCTTATCCTTTCTTAGTAACGACTTAGGAATAATGCCTTTCGCATCCCAAAATATAGTCGCCATCACCTTACCGGCCGATCGAGTTGTTTTGTCTTTGTCGATGGACCGTTGCCGCTTTTTATGCACTCTTTGACTGTTCGTTAGTCTGCGGCGTGTTGTAATGGACACACACATTTCATTAACAGTGACGTATCAATGAAAAAAATCCTTCGGATCACGTTTTATCTTCACCAAAAGCTGTTGCAAATCAGTCACACGTGTGCATTTATGGTCGATAGTGAGTAAACCCATCGCGCGGATAGCTTTTTCATATCCAAATGTTTAGGTATGATGGCATTTATATGCTCCGTTGATATGTTTGAAGCCTCTGCTGGCTTACGGATTTTGATGCGACGGTTTACCAAAATCATCTCATGGATTTTGTTGACGATTCATGGTGTACTGACGATATTTGAGGTTGGCCCTGGCGATCATCAAAAACACTCGTACGACTACGAACAAATCAAGTTTTTCAAAATTTAACTATTGCTAGCGACGGTGCAGACTCGCCGTAAGCAGCACCCAGTTCGGCTTTGATTTCTTCATGGTTTTTCCCTTTCTTGTGAAGGAACTTATTCACTGCACCATATTCGACTTCTTCCACTTTTCGTAAAATACAAAAGTTGCTTACTTGCAACGGCTTGTAGAAACCAAACTAATTGTTCTTTCTACTTCAAATTTTGACAGACGTCATGTGTTGTATGGCAGATGTCAAAACCAATATGGCGTTTGTTACCGCGTAGTGCCATCTATCGAAGGCGAGATTTATGTCAAACTATCCTCGTAGGTCTCTTAAGGGGATGTGAGAATCAATTTTTCATTTATTAGTTGCGGAGCTGTAAATGTGCGATTTCGTAAAACTTTGAGTTACAAATAACGGACATCGCTTTGTGACATACATTTTTTACGCTCTTGTTCCCCAAATTTTGCATATCGTTTTAGAACACGAGAAATCATCAATTGATGTATTCTCAAGTTTTGTGTAATATCCTCTTGCCTGCGACCCTCGTTATCTTAAGTAACAACTTTAACAGCAACTACTTTATTTACTTGAAGTTATAAAAATAATAATTTTCGTGAAAAAACTACTATATGGCTAGACAAATTTCAAATTTGATAAGCGGTTTTTAATTATGACATGAGAAAAATTATCTTGTGACGTTGAGACTGCCGAACCTTACAAACCAAAATTTATGAAAACTGCTGTAAATCTATAATTGAGTTCTGTCCAAATACATTGTTAGTTTTAAATTAACCCAATGAGCATGAAATTTCTCCTAAAGGTAGCTTCGGTAAAATGTTTTGATCAAGTTTCTAGCGCCAAACGTTACGCTTGTGCTTCAACTCATGTATCACAGTATCCTACAAACTGTCATGATTCAAAAGCCATATTTTTATACTCTCATAATCAAGTGTTATAATCAATGAGGAAATCACAAAGGAAATTCTACAGTTTCATGAAGCTTTGCGCACAGTTAAACAACAGAAAATCCGGCAATCAATGATTGGGTCATCGGGAATGGGAAAAAAAAGAAGATAATAACTAAATAAAAAACACTCCTTGAAGACATTTTGGCACAAAGTGACGTCGCACTGTACAACACAGTGACTGCGATTGCATACAATACATTCATAATATGGACAGAGAAGGACAATTTCGCTGCTTACGAATTGGTTTGATTTAAAATAAAAGGACAAACAAAAATTTGTGAATTTTTTAAACAATTGTTATTCAACAGATCTACGAATAATCTAATTTCAAATACGCGCACTGATATTAAAGATATATTCTCCTTTTCTTTACAGTTTTTTTTTATAAACTCTAAAATTATTGTAAAATTAAAGATGCGCTTATTCTAAATTATTGCAAGAATATGTGATTTAAAAAAAATAAAATTCTCCTGACTAACAGAGGTCAGTAACCTGACATGTCTGTGTTTATGATTCTAAAGATGAGTTCATTAGAATTCTTACTGTAGATAACTATAATCAGAATCCCCAAAAATCGAAAAATCCTTCTCAAAAATACAATCATATTTATGAAATAATATTTCATTTTAGATACTGACGAGCACGATGTGGATTCCCATCATCAAGACATTCTCACATGCGGTGCTTGCCAGAAACCATTTGCCCTCTCCGACATCGTCCGTTTCATCCAGCACAAGATCTCATCCTGCCACAAAGACACTTCAAATGTAGTCACAAATTGTGCGGGCGATGTGCACGATCCGCATGATGGGGGCGGCAGTGGCGGAAGTGGTGGTGTTCTATTTCCACTGTCCGCTATTGGAGCCCGAAGACCAAGCATATCGGCACCGATATCGGGCAAAAAGAGTAGCGCTGGAGGACGTGTACATACACCACCGCCTGCACCCGGCGATTTGTGCGATGGAGCGGCATCTTCAACACCTAAACGACGAGCGTCGGACTCTTCGCCACTTACGACATCTGGTGGAAGTTTAGAGGAATCTGATGATACAAAGAATACAAATATCAAGCAAGAGAGGATGGATACGTCGTCTTCAGGTCAAGAGGAAAGCGGATGTAAAAAGTCTAGAACGGAGGTGGCTGATGCTGAATCGAATACCACGCATAGCGGTTAGTACTTTCTTATAGCAATATTATCTCTATATACCATTTTTTTAAATACCTATGTTTTCATGAATCATTTTTCATCAATCTTTGTAATTCTAACAGTACGAAGAATTTTAAACTAAACATGTATTTAGGAAAATAATATAAACTATTTATTAATACAAAACCTAACCCTCAGAAGTTTTGCGATTTGGGGATTTAAGGGAATCGTATGTTCCATTCTACCCAAAATTTATATTATAGAAAAAGAGAGCATACATTTTGTTATTGAGCTCATCCTGAAACTAAAATGCATCATATGACTTCTTATTAGGAGTTCTGAACTGAAATTTTTGCAATCTAAAATATTCTTGATGTTGCTTTTTATTTAATTACAACTATTGAAAATAGAGATAGGTTAATTGAAAATAGCGTTTATAAGGTAGTCTAAATTCACGGGAGCAAGATACGAATCTCCATGTGATCGCATCTCACGACATATCTCTACCATGCTTTTGTTCGCGAGCGCGAACATCTCGCCACATATCTTTACCATGTATTTGCTTATGAACGCGAACATCTCACGACATATCTAAACCATACACTTACTCACGAGCGCGAATGCTCGCCAACGAACACTATGTGTGCTGTTGGTTACCTAAATTTGGTAGATTCCTGCATTTTTACAGATTTCTGCTGTATATTGTAAATTCAGCGCTAGATTGCGCTATGTCCAAATGTAAAGAAAAACGCATGTGATCTGGCTGAACGCATGTGGATTAACGCATGTGGAACGTACGTCGAACGTAAAAAAAAGCACGTAGAACAAAGCATGGAGGCGCTGCTCCATCCCTAATGTTAATAGATTAACTTGATCGCAGTATAAAAGTTACTAGATTTAAACCGAAAAGTCCCTAGATTCTGGTAGAGAAAAATAGATGACTTAAAAAATATACGGAAGTCGTATAAAATATTTCATAAAAATAACGAATTTTTTAAAATTTGAATTGTGGGCTGGGAGCGTTATGACCTTGACTCAAGTCGTTCTTCACGCATTTATGTATGGGGTCTAGCATAAATAGTCGAACGCGTTTGATATTTGAAACGTGTTTCAAAACTTCTGGTACCCTGTTTAAAAAATAGTTGCTAATCCACCAAATTTTATAGAATAATAGAAGAATTTAATGTATACATATTATTAGATATAAAGTTAGTTATAAAAGATATAGATACAAAAATGGAATGTCTCTAATACAAAAGTGAGATAAAAATGAGTTATGAATAAGTGACAAGAATGAATTATAAGTCTTGTTTTAACATAGAGTTATAACTAATTTATTAATGAAGGAACAATTTTTCAGTTAGATTCATTTTAGAACGACATACTTTTATCATCCAATTTAAAATGCATAGTAATTTTAAGCAATATAATATAATAATATTCACAACATTCCAAACGTACCTCTTTAATATATGCTACTTCTATAATCTCAATTTTTACGTATCGATTTTTGGATTTACTCTTTCAGCAGCATATAATATCTTTTGCTGCAGTATCCATAACAATCAACTATATCCATAACCGGCAAAAGGAGGTTTTTCTTGTCCGTAATCGTAGGCTTTTCCCCGTACAAGCTATATCAAACATATGGTACCTATAAGAGAAGAAAGAAAGTTTGAATATAATATTAAATATTGTCGCTGACATTTGGGACGGGTATATGACGTGACATTCTGTTAATCTAAACGCCATGCGTTTAAGAAATGTACATGACATCAAAATGCAAATATTTTTTATTTATCATTTTATTAACGATTGGTGTCGCTATATAGTTCTGAAACCATATGGAAACAGTAGTAAAATATTTGTTGAAAGGAATTTAGCTAAGAAATAATTCTAAAATATGATTGATTTCAGAATAGCATTTGTTAACTCGTTAATGCACTTTTTTTTTACAATTTTGCGTAACAAAAATATTTTTCTCGCAGTTTTACATTTACTGTGTCTATTTTAATTTATATTTGTAAACGAAAATTGTTGTAATTCTTGGAATATACGCGATTTCTGATGACAAACCATTATCGACAAAAAAATGATTTCTTTGAGCAGGTTAATGAAGAAATTATGAAGAAAGGAAGATCAAGAGAGCTGACAATACTTGGAGATCTGAATAGTAAAACTGGGCGCAGAACCAATGATGACGTACTTACTAGGTCCTTACGGAGAAGAAAATGTGAACGATAGCGGTGAGAGGTTGATTGATTTATGTCAATACCATCAACTAACAATAAAAACTGGGTTCTATAGACATAAGAACATTCATGGATACAACATACCAGAAACCTTGAATCTGTTATTGACTACGTTATAATAAAGCAAAACATTAGTTTGCAAATAAATGACGTGAGAATCTATAGAGGAGTAACATGAGGCTCAGACCATTATATGGTCAAAGCAAAGGTGCTAGTGACATTCAGACCTAAAAATAGTAAACATCCTAGTGCCAAACCTTGTACCAACGTAGATTAAATGGGAAGCTTTTCTGGCAACTTAAAACTAGAGAACAAAATACAAAACTCTGGTGGAATCAGGAAATTCAAGAATTGATTACACAGAAGATAAAGTTCTACAAAAATGGTTAAGTACTCAACTACAATAGGACAGAAATCAATTCTTGAATATAAAGAGCATATAAAGCTCTTTATGCTGTTCACAAAGAGCTGTAGACAGAACAAGGAGAGAGAGTGAGAGAGAGAGAGAGATATGGCATAGGAAATGTACGGAAACCAATGCTCATCTAGGTGGAAAAAAGTGCTCAGAATCGTGGAAGTTCATAAAAACGTAAAATGATATGCAAAAAAATAAGGCCAATATCCAAATAATACTAGCAAAGAAATGGATCGATTACTATGGAAGTTATTAACTGAAAGCATAGATGAATACTTGATTAACAGTCCAATTGATGTACTTGTAATAGGCGAAACAATGAGCATAGAGGTTGAAACATTTAAAAAGCAGTCTAACGACTGAAAAATGGACGGGCCCCGATGAATCCAAGAGCAATCCCGGCTGAGCTAATCAAGTGTGGACCAGAAAAGATTTTTGAGCAATTTACTTGATGCATGAATCAATATCTAAATGGAGCTCCATGTCTTGAAGAATAGAAAGAGATCAAATATAGAGACAAAGAAAAAGAAAAACAATCTGGCTTTTGAACCGGAAGAAACATGTATGGACAATGACTATTGTTTCAAACAACTAATAGAAAATAGAAGCAGCACTGACCAAGAAACTCATCTCATGTTCATAGATCTTCAAATAGCGTACGATAAAGTTCCAGTGAAAAAGCTGTGGAAAGTCTTAGAAAAAACCAATCTTAACCATACCCTAATAAGAGCACTTAATAATTTATATGATGGTTCGATGGTTGTTACCAATCAAAAGTAAAAATTGGTAACAAAATATCAGATAAATTCATTATAAACAACGATTTATGCCAAGGTTGCTGTGTATCGCCTACATTATTTAAGATCTATTTAGTACGAACTGTAATAACATGGAAAAGAAAGTGTAGTGGAATGGGTATTGATATTGAAGGAACATGCTTATATACTTAATTGCGGATGACCAAGTTATCATAGCAAACGACTTAGAGTATTATGGCTCGAAAACTGAAAGACGAATATAATATTTGGGGATTGGAGCTCAATGCAAGGAAAACAAAATATCTCCCCATAGGAGCGAAACCCTCAACTATTCAACTAGACTCCTACAAAATAACATACTGTAGTGAATGCACATATCTTGGAGTTGAGTTTGATGCAACTAGAAAAGACGACAGGGAGATAAAAAAAATAATCATTCAAGCAAGAAGAACTATTGGATGTCTGAATGGGATTCTATAGAGCGGCGATATACGATACGTGGGGCATTTTGTCGGTTGCGCGTTGGATCTTAATCGCCTTACTTATTTGTATATTCGGCAATGCAATGGGAGTATTTCTGCTCCAAAGATTAGAACAAGAAGAACGCACTGATTAAAGATTTTTTTCTTTAAACATCTTGGAATATCGGACTCGAAAGATTTTCATTCAATTTACCAAATTCCGCGCCTGAAAAACCAATTTTACGTTTAATCTCGTGAGTTTGGTTGTCTCTACCTATGGTAATCTTATGGTATATATTTATGCACATCAATAAACACACTTGCAACTTACCTGATATCGAATACTCCTCTTTATTTAGTGTGTAATATAATTACTTGCTTATAGTTTTTAATATTTTATTTCTTTTGTGTGTGATCATAGGGTGGAAACTTAAATATGATTCAATTCTATAAGTAGGCTATGAGAAAAGTTGACAGTAAAAAATCATTGGGTTTTGATTTATTAGAGCAAAAATGTCGAAATTGACAGTCGCATTAAAGTTCTTTTCAAGTGTAGCATTTCTTCAAGA
Source organism: Adranes taylori (assembly GCA_009867245.2). NCBI lineage: Eukaryota > Metazoa > Arthropoda > Insecta > Coleoptera > Staphylinidae > Adranes > Adranes taylori. The sequence goes on from WYDF02072662.1 coordinate 8,480, forward strand.
TTAATTGTCAAACAATTAAAAACTGAAGATATGGTAATTTCTCAAAGTACAATGAACTGAATTATTAATTCTTCCACAAAAAAAATCGTCTGGCTACCTGAAAAGATGAAGATTCTTTAAGTTTCACCAGACGTAAATGAATTTCAAGTCTTTCAGGTAGAATTTCAGAACAAAATCAAGTATGGAAAAGGTGAAAAAGAAATGATCTCTTCAGCCAGTCCGCCAAGTAAAAGAACCATGGCAATACAATTATAAACTTCTAAAAAACTGTACAAAACATAATTAGTTAAGAGTTACATGCAAGGATCCAGCGCAAGACCAATGTACACTTGTTTACTGCGACTCATAAGAAAAATCGAGTGACCAATGCAAGAAAGCTGTACGAAAAATCAATTGGCTGATAGCAAGAGCGAATTTGTCATAACACTTGATGAAGCATACTTTTATCTAATTGTAATGGCATTTGTCATATATTTTATGTTCGTCCTGGTCAAAATGTACCAAACAATTGGTCGAAGAATAGCCATAAAACTTGGCCGAAGGGTTTTATGGTAGTTGCGTGTATCACTGGTCATGGTACTTTACCTTTAATTAAAGTACCAAAAACTGTCAAAGTTAATTCTCAATACTATGTTGATAAGTCTTGAAACCTCTATTTATCTATTTAGCCAGGCAGTGGTTAATGGCCATGGTGACCATATTGAGCTCACAAAAGTATTCATCGTCGATTAATTAATAAAAGTAATTTAAACAAAATTTAGTCATAATTAATTCATAATTAAGTAAATGCATTCTGTATAAAACTTCCAGAAATTATTTTTGTGATAAATCTGTAATCAGTATACGTAATAAAGTATAGTTCAACTCGACTTGAAAAAGAAAAACCAATTCCACCCAGTATCTACATGTATTTCTTCGAATCTACTGACTTTGTAACATCTGGTTTTAAAAATGATCTTAATCCGAAATCAATAAACAACTTGCAATTGAAAATTTCTGTTCACATTTCAAATTCCGATCACACAGATTGTTTCCTCCCTCGCGCAATGTTCAAGCCCTATTATTATCAAAATACATATACGACATCTTGATAGTTACTACTATAATAATTCGAAAGCCAATATTAAATTTTTTTATATCGACCACAGTACACGATTATAAATTGTCCCTCCGTTTCAATTTTTAGCGCAAATGTTATCGATAGGTTATAAATCATTTCGAGACGTACATTTATATTTTCTATTCGATGGACAATTGATTTTAAAATATTCAAGATAAAACTTTATTACACACAGGGCCGGAACTATGCTTACTTTCAAGGTGGAGGGGGGGGGCGGCAATCTTTGCCTTTATCATCAATTATTTTAAGTGCACATATCTTTTGGTGAGTTCACTAACAATTCTGTCAAATATTTCAAAAAGAGATATTCTGAAAAGATCTTCCTGAGTCAATTCAAACACGCCATCTCTACATGTTTTACCAGGCATTATCTTTTTTGTACCCTTTCCTGGCATCTTTATACTCTTAGTTCATACCCATATTATTAGCCAAGAATTTAGTCTCATCAATTGACCGTGAAACAGAAATGTCTCTTGTTGACGATAACAAGTCTAGAAGACCTTGAATGTTTCTTACTGCCTTATCTACTATTGCATCTTCTTTTTGTAAGAACTTATTGACTCGATCAATTTTCTTAAGAATCTCATAGCAAAAACATGTCAAGACAACAAATTCAAAAGTTTTAAGACTGCACAAGAGAGATTCAGCTTCAGATTTTGTTTCTGGTGATGCAAATTCATTGCATTCTAGTTCTTCAAAAGCATCTAGAATCTTGTCTATGTGTTTGTAGATGATCTCTACTAATTCAAGCCTATCTCGTTTGACTTTCTGATTTTAAATAAAGAGGTACATGTTTTATTAAAACTTCCCATATTGATGTTGAAGAATGAAAATAGTTGTAAACACAGTGCAAAGTACCAAAGTGAGTTTGTGCTTCTACACATGCCTCCGCTGATTATGCTCCAACAAGATTCAACGAATGAGCCGAATATGGAACAAAATGAGCCAGTTTGTTTTCTTCAATTATTCTTGACTGAACGAGCTTATCTATAATCCTTTTGAAAAGACCCTCACCAGTTTTATCACTGACACTGAAAAAATCTAAAATGCCGTCACAAATTTTTGGTCCTTCTTCATTCATCTTAATGTAACGAATAACCTGTGTCATCTGTTCGTCATTACTAACATCTGGAGTACAATCAAAATCAAAGAAAAATACTCAGTTTCTTTGATATCTCTTATTATGTCTTTCCTAATTTTTTTAGCAATTAAGTTAAGGAATTCGTCTTGAATTGCGTGGGAAAAATAACTACTGCCCTTTCATGTTACGATCGATATGTTGCCGGAGGGCAACATGGTAGGGAGAAATTAACTCAATAGTATTAAGAAATTTCCCACTGTCTGGATCTGTTGTTTCTATTGTTCCTCTAAATGAACTGCCCTCTATCGCTAACATCGAAAAACGTAACACTTCTCTCCAATGAGATTCCTCTTTTTTATTTGCTCTTGAAGTTCCTTGTCAATGCCCCCTTTATCAAAAGAAGCTTCTAAATTCTTCCATGAGACGAACGAGAGCTTATGACTTAAAGAGTTCTCATGCTCTGGACTTTTTTCCAATTGACAAAGTCCTCCTTTTTTGGCTAAATAGATTCCTTACCTGGAAGTAGATGGGAAAATAACCTACAAGGAACGCAGTACATGGCTCTCTGTGTCTCACTGTAAGTTAAATATGACCTTTTAACTTTTGATCCATCTTTCAAAACTTTGAAGAACCAGTCAGGGAGAGTTTTCATCTCTCCCTGTAGCTATTACTTAAATCAGGATCATGTACATGCTCAGCTTTCATTTTTGGTATGAAAC
>WYDF02072673.1:0-24708 GCA_009867245.2 Adranes taylori
GTTGGACCAAAGCCATTCTACAGTGGAGACCACCAAAAATAAGGCCAATGGGAAGACCACCGGAGCGATGGACAAACAACATTAAAAGAATAGCAGGACTACGTGGCAACAAGTGACAATGGATCTGGAAGAATGGAGAAGAAAAGAGGAGGCCTACATCCAGCAGTGGATATAAATGGGCTGTACAAGAAGATGAAGAAGAGAAGACATTATCTCAGTATTTTTCACTTTGTCTATCAGATTGATGTTTAAATGCTTATAGGGTCTTTGAGCATCAAAAACATGGCCGTCAGCGGCAACATTAAATTTCCGAGTAACTTTGCACTTTCTAATCTTTTTAAATTGGGACAGATTCAAATCCAATCTATTTTTTCCGTTTCCAGCCATACTACCTCACAGTTCTCGCTCAAATTATCCATCAGAATAATTACAGTTTGAATGGATGAATGAGCATTAGTAAGATATAAATTCTTTCATTGCAGAGTATTATTCACGTCTTCAAGGTTTTCAAAGATACTGATAATTATATTGAGCAAAAGTGGAGTCTTTATTTAGAAGTTTTATAAAGCCATTATTCTTTGATCTCTGTTCATTTCTGTTTCTGAAATTGTTTGCAGAAATTTCATGGAAACGGCATAATTATCTTTCAGGGTTTTGAGAGAGGATACTCGCAAGCACCAACGGATGGGACAGAGCGGACGAATTGACGCCATGTTCTCCAAATACTCTTGTTGCAATTTCTTAAAGATGCTAAACCGCTTCAGAGATTATCTAATGAAATTTAATGGATCTTTTGTAACGTTGATTAAAGTTTCGAACTCAGGGATCCTCTTGTAGTCCATCTTCTACTACCAAGTTCAATTTATGAGGCATGCAATGCACAACAAGTGCCGTGGGTTTTATTTCGCTGATTTTTGCTTGAACTCCGGCTCTAATGTCACTTATATTATTTGCTACATCAAAGCACTGCTCTCGACATTTATTAAGAGAGGCATGTCTTTTTATCTTGAAAAGTTCCGAATTTGTAATAGGTGTTTCATATAAACCCAAAAAGTATTCCTGAACTTCGAAATCGTTATCAACAACTCAAATGCATTAAGAAACTTGCTGATTCATGGAAATGTCTAAAGGTCCATCACAAGGCAGCGCATACCAACCATGCTCTGCTTTTAATAATCTGCATTAATTCTAATTGTACTTCGCAAGAAAATTGCGAAAATATATCGTTTTGGACCTCATTTGAGCACCATTTATAATTTTGTTCCACTACTTCGACTACTAGCCAACTTTCCAATTCCTGACAGTCTTGAACTCGCAAATTTATGAGTCTTGAAAAGTTTGACTAAAAGTCCTCGTGGTCTCTAATTTCCAAACCTTGCATTGCCAAATATTGTATAGTTGTCAACTTTCGTCACCTTTCGACAAGGTATACGTTATTAATTTTGATTCTTTAGCACTTATGTATATACCACAATAAACTTTTGAACTTTTGAGGTGATGTCATCATATTCAATCCATGTCACATCAATCCGATGTAATGAATATGAATTCCTTCTTCCATCCGGGATTATATTTTGTCCCAACTCTTTTCCAACCACACTATTGCTTGCAGTTTTGCGGAGTGGCAGAGGCACTTCTTTCGATTTGAAATATTGGTTGTGTGAGTATTTATACTTGTGATAGTACTAATAATATTAGTATTACGAATTTATCCATTATTCTGACTCGCAGACCCTATGATAATGTTAATACAGTTTTAATCGATTATTTCGATAAACTCAAATTGTATCAAACACAAAGGATGTACTTTGTAGTACAAAGAACCTTCTTTGTGTTTGATTGTAGTTGTACTAAAGAGTGGCACTATCCGTGCACGTTGATATGACTTAAAATAAATAACAATATTAATTTAAATTTCCTTTTTTCTGACACTTTCACAAATTTTAATAAAACTTTGTTTACAAAACTTGATCTTAACATCGAACTCAACATTTTTGCATAGATTTTGTGGTTATTACAGCAGTAATTTACTAAGGGAATAAAGGGAATACCCGGACTCCGGCCGGACTACTAATTTCAAATTTCAATAGCTCCACTACCTCCACACCTGAAAACGCATCAACCACACTGATATAAGTACATTTCTGCATCCGTAGATGTCTCTAGCTTTTTGATACGCCTTTATTTAAGTTTTTAAAATTCAATATTTCTATAATATTGATAAGAATATTGAAAATAATTTTTTAACAACAATGTTATTCGGGGCATGGTACCATTTGAATTCTTCAAGGGGGCGCTGCCCCTCCCCTCTTAAATTTGCTTCAGGAGGCATGTGTCCCCATTGCCCCCGCGTAGTCGGCGCCTATGCTTGCTATGATATGCTTTAGTAAAAGCTCTTATCAAGTTGAACAATCTTCTGGCGGACAAATGCACCCCAAATTATTTTAAATCTTATTTCATATTACAGTTTTGTCCCTCCTGGCGATCCGAACAATCGTACAGTCAGTGTCCGATCGATCCATTGTTTATCTACGCCTTGTACTACGTATTGAACTCTAGTCTCCAATGAAATTAGGAAACGCTTTATCGTTACGATTATTAACGTAATCTTACTAACGATTGCTAGTTTAAGGAATATTTACTTTCCGTCATACAGTTTTGCACTGCTCCGTGCCTAGATATATTAGTGTTAAATATTTTGCCATGTCTCCGAAAAGAAATTTTCATCAACATCACATAAGTATTTTGTATAAAGTTGTTCAAATATTTCAGATCTTTATTTCTGAGTACGGGGTTTAAAATTATATTTTAATTTTTTGTATTACGTGTTCCTTACTTATTTAATTTTTTGGAAAGATTTTTGCACAGCTCTCCATATTAATTTTTCTGTTGACATTCAGTTCGGTTAGTCCCTTTTATTACCTAACAACGAGATTCCTTTTCGGACACGAGCTTCCATTAGAAATATTAAGATTTTTGGTATTTAATTTAAGCACTTAATAACCCTGTTTATCGTTAGCATGTTTTTTACAATACACTCCGAATTGAAAATTAAACATCATTTCTATATATTTACGTTATTTACAAAAAAATGTCTTACTTCTATGTGTTTGATTCTCCTATGGAACTTTGAATTCCTTACAAGACTAATTGCTGCTTCATTGTTTATCCAAAGAACTGGAGTTGCTTTAGCTTCAGTTATTTCTTTCAATAATTTACTGAGCCACACTAGCTCCTTTGTTGCTTCACTTCACTCCTTTGTAGCTTTGCTGTAACTACTTCTGCTTCTGTAGTATAAGCAAACTATTCCTGTTGTTGAACGTCTTGCCTGAAGATCTTCAGCATAATCTGCATCACTGAATCCTTCTAAATAATCTCCTTTAGATAATACCTTTCTCTTGAGTTCCTTTCAGATATCTAAATATTCTCTTGATCTTTATACATTCCTCACATTCCAACGTTCAACATTCCTTGACAAATAATTAACTGAAAAGGTAAAATCTGGTCTTGTACTAGGTGCTAAATTTAATAATGCTTCTATCGTTGATCTGAAGGAAAAACCCTCCTTATTTTCAGTATCATCTTGTCAGCTATCACAAATAATTGATGTTCATAGTATTCTACTATTTTCTTAATATAATTAGATTGAGAGATTTTATTGAATTATTTTTCTTTGTTCAATCTCAATGCCGAAAAATATGTAGCGATTGGAAGGTGATCTTGAATTATGATTCAAGTTCATTTAGAAACATATTTGTTCCTTAAGATTTGTAAATGCCCCAAATCCATCATCTGCATAAAGAGCTAGTAAAATTTTATGGCCATTATTATTTGTAATAAACAAACAAAAGGTAGATTCACTTCTTCTAAAACTTTGTTTTGTAAGAAAATTTCCAAATCTCTCATTCCAACATCTAGGAACTTGCTTAAGTCCGTAAAGGCTATGCTTTATGATACTTTATTTGTTCCATCACTAAAGCCTTCTGGTTGATACATAAATTTCTTCAGACAAATTTCCGTAAAGAAATGCTATATTGAAAGAAACATGAATTTCATTAGCTGCTACACTAATTAAGGTGCGAACAGTATTTTTATTCATTACTCGACTAAATGTCTGTTCATAATCCACTCCTCATCTACGTTGGCAAAAACGATTTTCTGATTTTTTTTAATGAATTGATCTTACTAATCATTACATTTAACCACTTGTTCTTTTGTATAGAATTTACTGCTTCCTAATATGAATCGGGTTCGTCTATACTTTTAGATAGTAAGTACAGTTTGTAATCATCATATCTTGAAGCTTTATTTACAGTTAACCTACTTCTATGTTGTCTCATATCTGAATTATCTTGTTGGTTGTTCTATTACTAGTTCGTCTGGTTGACTTTGATTATCATCCAGTTTATTTTTATCGTAAGTGTCTTCATCAGAGGCGTACGCAAAAATCACTTTCGGAGGGCGTTTCTAGAAGGAGGGGGGTTCAGAAAAATTTATTTCAAGAACATATTTCAACAAGTACAATTACGACTTTTTTAATTTTTCGGGGGGGTTTCACACAATAAAACCTCCTTCTGCTTATGCGCCTGGTCTACATCAATAACTTCTTCTGTTTCTGATTCTACAGACACGGGTATTGAATTTGAAAGATTTTCATTTTCAAATATTACATCTGAATCATTTATTCTATTATATATTCTGTAACTATCATCTCCGTCATATCCCAAATAAGATTCCAAATCTTGCCTTTCTCTTTTGATTAGGAATCTGCCCACTACATGATGTTACAATTACTCTTAAATGCTTAATTCTAACCTTCTTCCAAACCATATTTCATAAGGAGGATTTCCGACAACTGAAGACTTTCCTGTCCTGTTTAGTATATATGCTGCTGCACTAATGAACTCTGTACAAAATTTCTGTGGAAATGTAATTGCTGAATACATCAGGGATCTAGCTGCTTCAATAATAGTTCTGTTGTCTCTTTCTGCACATCCATTCTGTTGTGGAATGTATTCTGTTGTAAAATGCTGTTTCACACTATATTCTTCAAGTAACATACTTATTTGTTTATTATCAAATTCACCACTATTATCGGAAAGAAATTCTTTGATTGTATGACCTTGAACTTTTTGTTCTTTAAGCAGTTGCTCTAATTATTCACGAACTTCTGATTTCTCTCTAAGAATGTGTACAGATCTTCCTTAAAATCATCCTTGAAAAATCCAAGAAAAATCATCCTTAAAATAGACAAAATACGTATAACCTGAATTTGATGGAACTTGGAATGCTCCGCAAACATTTCCATGTAGGAACTCTTCCTGCTTTGTTGCTCTTGGCCTATTTCCAAATTTCTGATGATGCATATTTCCTTTCATACCGCCCATACAATGTTTACTTGTCATGATTGTCTTTATGTTCAATTCTCTCTCAATTAAGTCCTTGATGTGTCTTTTATCTTGCTGCCCTATCCTTTCATGATATATAGTTGCAAAACATTCTGATCTTCAAGTAAATATGTTTAGGTCATTTTGCTCTCATTGCAACTTTGAATGGCCCTCCATTTTCTTTACGATACCCAATGAAGTATGTTAATATTTATCTTCAAGCAACAAACATTTATTATGTTCTGAAATAAATTTGCTATTAGGATGCTTATCATGAGTTTGCAAAACTGAAAAGAGTGTTTTCTTGATATCTGGAACATACCCGACATTTTCAAGCATTAAATTAAGAATATTTCGGTTTACAATTTTTTCAACTTTAATTGTTCCTTGGCCAAACACTTTAGCTTCTTGTCCATTCGCAGACTTATTTTGACATCATGATCAAATTCACGGTACGATTTGAAAAATTGATTTTGATTAGTAATATGTCTAGTTGCACCATTATTAAAATACCAAATTTTTTTTGTCATGAATTTCAGTAGCAAATGCATAATCTGCTATTAGTAGCATGAACGCATCGACTTGTTTTGAGAATTCTATCTTTGAATTTTTTTTAAAATTCCTTGCTTTGTTTTCCTAATTTGAGGTTTTCCATCAGCAATCTATTTATGACAGTTTTTAATCCAATGTCCTTTATTTTTACAATAATTGCATGGATACTTGTACTTGTTTTTGTTAACTTCCTCATTCATTCTATGTGCAACAGCAATATCTTTAGTGTTTACTCTTTTCTTAACTGTAAGAACTTCTTGATCAACATTTTCTGATTTTGAGATCAGACTGCTTGTTTCTGAGCAGAGTCGGTTTATGAGATTGTTCACATTCCTTTCTTTCTTTATGAATTATTAGCCATATTGTCTGGAAATTCGAATACTCCTTAGGAAGTATTTCAAATATCTTGTAGATGAGAAAAATTTTAGGCATCTTTGTATTATTATTTTCTTGAAACTTAGCTATTTCTTCTTCTAGATTATTCCAAAGTCATGTCTAAATTTCCTTTCCATTTGCAACCAAAAAATTTCATAAGCAACCAATAAATTCTTTCCAAACTTCATCCGTATTTGAAAGATTTCTCATTTGAGTTCTAACTTTTGAACTTAAAGTTGATAGTAAAAGAAACATTACCTCAGATTGAGACTTGTTAAACTTTTCGTGTTCTTTATGATAAGTATTTCTTTCTTCTAGAGATGCACTACTACTGGGTTCATTTGGAGCTTTCAATTTTCCTGAAATAATTTCCATTCCATTTGGAAATCCTTTAACTTTTATCTGTAGTAAATATTTCCAGTCTTCCCTCTTTTCTTTGCCTTGAAGAGGGTTGATATTTTGTATTGCGAAATCAATTTTTTTTGTCCATTTAACGTAAACAAACTTAGGGTTAGGAAACGAAAACTGTTCTTTGTTCTTAACTTGTTCTTTACAATACATTCGAGAAATCAATAGACCTACTACTTTTAGATACATATGTCAACTTAACAAAAAACTGACAGAGTTACGCATTAAAATTTAAAAAATTTAACAATACATGTTTTAACAAGAAACATTTAGCTTCCATTCAGCATGTTCTTGAACCCGTTATATTATCCGAACAGAATAACACCTAACTTTTCTTAGTACTGGTTTCTAGAAAAGATTTTATTATAAAATTGATTATAGAATTGCATATGTATTTCTGATCCCAACCGAAGTTATTGACGGGAACAGTATATTCATTAACCGCAACATCACTATTTTTGGGGTGTGTTGAAGTCGCAAATCTGTTGTCTGGGTTTTCATAAAATTTGTATTATTTTAGACTTAACTTCTACCTGATGTGAGGCATCTTACTTTATCAATTTTGGTATTTATTTTTAAGGGATTTTGATGTAGATGTGTGGTCAGTTCTGGTCCAAAATTTCAAATTAGTGCGATAGTCTTGAATGATAGTCTCTTATTTTTTAGCAAAATATAATTTATTGTTCTTTGCTGCCATTTGCATCTCTCCATGACTAGATTGAGGAACGCATTTCTAAATATGTGATTGTGGACAAAAAATATACAAAATCGTAATCAAATATATAGAATTTATTACAATCAAGAATTTGAAAATAATTTTTAAATACAACTTTTCAATGGACCTCATATAATAATATAAACTTTACAATAGTATCCGTGTAACGTAACTTATTCAAGCATTTATTTTTAAGTTACTAAAACTCCAGGTGATTCAAAGCTTTGCAATAGAAATACAGAAGACTTCTGCCTTTACAAACTCATTTTTTAAAGCTGAGAGATTTAGAGAATTAAAGTTATTTGAGAGTCGAACGCCGTTTATGAATATCTTCTACAGTGTATTGTAGATAAATAATTTTCGTGCAAGATTCAATTTATTGCAGCCATTCAAATTTCAAGATTCAAGTTATATTCAAATTCAATTTATTGCAGCCTACTTATGAAGTCTTGCAAATGTTAAAATTATACATTGGATGTTAAAACTTAAATCTATGAATGAATATAAAATAAAGATATTAACAAATCAGTGATTATAATACATCAAGTATCTTATCCTGGTGCTACAGAGTTGAAGAACCTTGGCCGCGGCAGCAACTTCTTTCCGCCATTCATCTCTCCATGCAGCTTTTCTACTCCATTGTCTACTCCATTGTCGGATTTTCAGTTTGGGTAGATCTTCGGACACATCATCCATCCATTTCTTGCGTGGAGAAGACATCATCCATGAGAAGACTGATTTGGTATTCGATATCTTTTTCGGTATCCTAGTGTCATTCATCCTCTCAACGTGTCCAAGTCACCGCAATCGGCCTGCTTTAATGTCACTGACGATTGACGACCTCCGATACAGGTCTTTCAGTTCCACATTAGTTCGAATTCTCCATCGATCTACGTCATGCACGGCTCCAAACATGTTCCTTAAGATTTTGCGCTCACAGACCACTAGGCGGTTTTCAATTGCTTTTGTTATTGTCCATGTTTCTGAGCCGTATGTTACTGCTGGTTTGATGATTGTAGAATACACTTTCACTTTTACCTGCTTGGATATTACTGATAACTTTAGCACATTGAGAAAACTGTAATAGCAGAAAACTGTAATAGCTTCAGGCTGCTATTCAAGCTTCAATTTCAGTTGTCAGGTCACTGTCTTCCGTTACGATCCCCCAAGATATTTAAATTCTTTAACTTTCTCAAGTCCTTCAAATTCCCGGACATTCCTCCATCAGGTCTAGTGTCTGCTGTTAATGATATACTTGGTTTGTTAATTTCTAGCAAACCTGCTTTTTACTGGGAAGGTCCCATAGCCTTTGTGGTGTCTGTCCTATCCGCATGGCAGCAGTTGTATTCCAGCCTAGTATCTTCCTCTGGTTCCGCCCTTGGGAGGTTTGTACACATTCCTTTTCCGCCATACCCACCGTTGTACCTCGACTCTTCGCCCGTAACCATGGACAGGGTTGCTAGTTATGCCCCAAGCGACTGGGTCCCCAACTGAACCCCGTTACCGGGGACCCAGTCCCCGTTACCGAAGTACCGTTGCCCGCCACGAGTAAGCGCCAGTTGATAATTGCGCAGGTGGACACAGAGAAGGTGACTCTGGTGTCCCTTGGGCCGGATTAATAGTATTGCATAGTTCAATGCCAAAGCCAAAACCAATGCATCAAGTATGGTTACTACTTAATTTGACAATGTACAGAGAAGACACTTGCATTTTAACATTCATCCAAAAAATAGAATGCATCTGGAATTTTTACAATTTAGGTTTAAAAATTCTTACTGGTAAGTTTGTAGTTTTCTTACTAGCTTTATTCATTGTTCTATTTAACATAGCAGTAGATTTTGTTAAGCGATGAGGATTGGGGCATATAATGTTGTATCGCGTATCTTGATCATGGGCCACAATATAGTCCACTTTTTAACATTTCTATGCCACTACATGATTACTTCCTTTTCGTATAGTGATGGAGATGTCAGTATACTACATTTCCTGAAAGACATCTAACATTCCCGTTTATAATTCAGACCAGCTTCATTTTCACTAATCTTTTCTTGGAGCCTGATATTTCAATTTGCAAAAGCGAAGCAAAAAATTAATTTTAATATTATGCTAAATATTTCCAAAAAGTGAACCCAATGAAAACGATTTACAAAAAATGTTACTTCACGGGTCAAGTATCATAGCTGGAGATTTAAATGCCAAGCACGTCGCACGGAGCAGCAGGAGAAATAACAAGTCAGGAGAAAAATTGTTAACAATTGTAAACAAAATGAGTAGATTTAGACTCCTTGGCACACTGGATGCAACAACAATCCCTCTTAATAGCCGGCAAAGAGGTGGCGTAGTAGATATATTCATAACCTATAACACTAAACAAGAACTGATCAGCACAAAATATGAACTCTCATTTGATCATTTCCCGGTAATTGCAAAAATCGGGAAATTTAACTCATTCCACAAACCAGCAATAAGAAAAATTAACTGTATGAAATTTAGATACAAAATGGAAACCTGTAAAAACTTGCGTAGCCTAGAGATTCACCTGTCATCGAGGCAAGATATAGAGAAAGCTTTAACGAAGCCTTAACAACAGAAATTCAACAAAAGCTAGGAGAATGCAAAATGCAAACAAGATAGTAAATTAATGGAAGGAGGAGGAAGATCGGAGGTTCAGCCTAAGGCATATAAACCAATCAATCAGCTTAACTTCGTTTATGCTGAAAAGAATGGTGAAGGTGCTGCATCAGTTTCTAAGAAACTAAATCATAAATAAAGCACCACTTCACCCCTACCAATTTGCCTACCAAAAGGCCATGTCAACCAATACGGCCTTACATACATCTGTGGAGGCAAAACAAATAGCACTTTGTGCGTTCCTTGCCATAGAGGGGGCTTTTGATAACACCTCGAATGAAACCATAGAGACAGTAGCACGCAATAAGCGTTTTCTAGACCAGGTAATTGCGTAGATCAACACAATGCTGCAAAACCGGTCAAGGGGCTATTAGGATTGGATCGACCAGGGGATCCCTCCAAAGGGGAGTTCTGTCACCGTTGCTCTATTCCATTGTAGTTGATGACCTAAAGCACACCTTAACCAAGCCTGGTCAACAGGTACAAGGCTATGTTGATAACCTAGTGCTTATATAACAAGGCCAACACGACACGACAGTGGATAGCAGAATGGCTAAGCTTTACTCCGAACAAAGTGACTGTTGTGCCATTCACAAGGAGGAAGTAACTAAATTTAGGGTACTTCGTCCTGAGTGATACAACGGTAAGGATAAGCTGGTGTTCAAGGACTTGGTACTAGGTTTGGCCCACAAACTGACCTGGAACGTACATCTGCAGAAATTACAAGAAAAGGCTTCCGGAGCCTCATATGCCCGCAAAAAGCTTTACGCTAGAATATGGGGCCTACAACAAAAATTATATATTGGGCCTATGCAGCAATTGTAAGACCCATTATTGTATACGAAGCTCTAGTATGATGGCCTAAACACAAGAAGAAGGCACAGACCATACTACAAAAACTGTAAAGAACTGCATGTCTTAGCATAACTAGGACAATGTCTATCTCTCCCACTGCTGCATTGGTCGTTAGGCCATGGCTATCACATACCACTAAAGATCAACTATGAACAACCATTTGTACTTATTATTCATACTAGGGATGTCTGGGAAAATTGATCTTCATATGGCAAAGGTGCGTTGAAATGGTATACCGATGGTTATAAACTGGATAGTGGTGGAGCAAGGGCTGGATGTAAGTGTAGTTATGTAACTGCACTGGGTACACACATCTCTATACTACAGGTGGAAATAGTAGCCATTGATAATTACGCTGTAGAAATCATGCAAATTGTATGAAAGGGGCTGATATCAATATACACACTGATAGTTAAGCAGCGCTGAAGGCATTACAGGCTAAAACCTGTGAGTCTAAGCTACTCTGGGGCTGCCTGACGCACCTGAAAGAACTGACAAAACATAACCATTGAGGGTTATAGTGGGTACCAGCACATTCAGGGATTGAGGGCAATAAACAAGGTAGTGGACAAGCTAGCCAGACAAGGGGTAAAGAGTAATCTAATAGGCCCCGGCCCGTCTTGTAGTGTAACTAAAGAATACAGGATATTAAGACATTGGGAATATGAAGCTAGAATTAAATATTTAACAATGTCCCAGGTCAAAAACATTCAAAGGCCTTTATAGAACTGACATCTGAAGTAAGCACCAAAATACTCAGTTTCAACAAAAAGGAATGTAACTACGGGTTTTATTACGGGGCATTAACAAACTATCCAGATAAGGGGCAAAGAGTAATCTAAAAGCCCGCAGTCCATCTTATGGTCTAACTAAAGAACACAGGAAGCGGATATTAAGACAATGAAAATATGAAGCCAGAATTAAATACTGGAACAAAGTCCCAGGTCAAGAACTTTCAAAGGCTTTTAGAGACCTGACATCTGAGGCAAACACCAAAATAATCAGTCTTAACAAAGAGGAACTCTCCATATATACGAGTTGTACTACTGGACATTGTCCTCTAAACTACCATATGCATAAAATTGGTAAGGTTGAGAACCCTACATGTCGATTATGCAATGATAAGACAGAAACGGCAAAATACATGTTATTTGAATGTCAGGCAGTATTGAGCTGCAGACTTAGACAGTTCGGGGGCATGACAGTAAATGTCGCGAAAATCAGGGAACAACACCCAAAAATAGTCATAAAGTTAATGAAAGTACTGAGAGTGTTTTAAACGACAAGAAGGGGCATATTACAAAAGATCTTTTAGTTCGACGTGATTGGGGTGGTGATCCTGCCCCCTACAATAATAATTTAAAAAAATAATATAAATGGAACCTAAAGAACGAGGACAAAAACTACTATCAGCGAACTGCTATCAGAGACCTCCAGGTATAAAAAACTCTTCAAAATAAAAGTGGACAAAATGTTGAAGTGCAGAAAGAAGAAACATGGCTGAGAGAAATGGAAGAAATAAATGAATATGAAAACCAACTATGAGAAGTACATAAAAAGATCAAAAAAGGTAACACACGAATTAAAAGTCAAAATGGACAAGTTAGTTTTGACGATCAAGAAAAGGCAGACGAAGTTGCATACCATCTAAAGTCGCAACTTGAAAATAATAGGAAAACATGGAATAAAGTGCTAGAGAAAGTAGAGGAAACAGTAGAAAAAAAATTCAAAAAGCGAAGTGGAGAATCTTGTAGTCGATAAAGAAGGTGTTAAAAATATAATAAAAAACTTGAAGAGGAAAAAACCGGATCCGGAACCGGATGGGATCCCTACACGAGCCATAAAGCTTCTTCCAGATCCAGCAATAGCATATTTAGTAGACATCATAAACGCAATATTTAGAACAGGATACTACCCAGAAAATTGGAAAATAGCTATAATAGAAACGGTACCCAAAACAGCTAAAGCTCCAGCGATACCCAGCAACAGGAGACCGATTAGCCTACTAAATGGGTTTACCAAAGTACGAGGGTGGTTTGACGGAAATCTAGCCTAAGTAAGAAACCGCACGAGTTTTGTTTTTTATCATTTATTTTTCAAGATATTTCCCTTTTAAGGCAATACACTTTTCAAGCCGACTTTCCAACTTCTTCAACCCATCAGAAAAGTAATTTTGCTCGGGCCCTTCAGAGTAATGAAAAGGTTTGGTCATCTCTTCATCGTTTGTTTGAAAACGGCGTCCTCCGAGCCATTTTTAGGTTTAGGAACAAGAAGGAATCGCAAAGGGCTAGATCTGGTAAATGGGTGAGTAATCGATCAATTCGTAGCCTAATTGGTTCAATTTTGCCTGCATGACAACCGCTCTGTGAGCGGGTGCGTTGTCATGATGAAAGTGATTTTTTTTGCGAGCCAAATCAGGGCGTTTTTTCTTCAATTCGGCGTCTAAACGGTCCAATAATGCTGTGCAGTAATTGCCAGTTATGGTTTTACCATTTGCCAAGTAATCAATAAGAATAATGCCTTTCGCATCCCAAAAAACAGTCTCCATCACCTTACCAGCCAATCGGGTCTTCTTCAGTGGACCTTCGCTGCTTTTTCTGCACTACTTTGACTGTCCCTTCGTCTCCGTCGTGTAGTAATAGACTCACGTTTCATCAGCAGTGACGCGTCGACGAAAAAATCTTTCGGAGCACGTTTTATTTTCACATAAGGCTTCTCCAAATTCGTCACACGTATGCATTTTTGATCGATAGTGAGTAAACGTGGCACCCATTTTGAATATAGCTTTTTCATATCCAAATGTCTGTGTATGGTGGCATGTACACACTCAGTTGATATGTTTACAGCCTCTGCTAGCTGACGGTTTTCCGTAATCATATCATGGATTTTTTAACGATTTCTGGTGTAGTGAAGATCATTACCAGAAATCGTGGGTCTTGGGTGGTCATGTCATCATAAAACACTCGTACGACCACGAACAAATTCAGCTTTCCACAATTTAACTGTTGCTAGCGACGGTGTAGACTCGCCATAAACAGCATCCGGTTCGGCTTTGATTTATGCATTGTTTTTTCTTTATTGTGAAGGACCTTAATCACTGAACTATACTTTTTCCATGTTTCAAAAACACAAAAGTTGCTTGCTTGCGACGGCTGTAAAAACCAAACTAATTGTTTTCTTTTTGCTTCAAATTTTGACAGAAGTCATGTGTTGGATGGAAGATGTCAAGACAAATATGGCGTTCGTTGTCACGTAACGCCATCTATCGAATGCTACATTTATGTCAACCCACCCTCATAGCGGAAGTTGCATTTAAAATTCCATTACAACAGCTAGCAGAAGAAAAACAAATTCTGAATGCAAATCAATTTGGTTTCCGGGCGTCGCTAGCACACATCCAATAAGTGGCCAGCCTAGATCAAATAATATCAAAAGCAAGAAAGAAAAGTAAAACAGTAATAGCTTCTAGGCATAGAAAAAGCGTACGACTAACTGTGGAAAAACGGATTAATGTACAAAATGAATGTGGTGAGGATCTCCGTAGCCAATGCAAAGATAGTCGCATCCTTTCTGGATAACAGGATACACCCACTTAGCATAAATGGAATTATGTTATAAATTTACGAAGCCAAAGAAGGGCTGCCCCAGGGGTCGTCATTATTGAGCTTTTACAAAATTACGATAAGTAACTGCTTATTCCAAATTATCAAATAGCATCATAATCGATTTCTACTTATATTCAGAGGTATATAAACTATCTAGGTTTCATTTGTTAATAAATATGCCATTACAACTGCGAAATATACTAATTTGTAACTTATTAATCATTGTAAGACATGAGGATTGATTTATAAGCAACTAAAAGCTAAAGGCTTCCTTTTAACGAGAAAAAGCATATGTTAGGAATATGGTACTTGTTTTTTGCATAATGACTTTTCGTCATTCCCAAATTATGCACCTGCCTTTCTTGAACAACAAAAAGAAATTTATTTCTACACACATTAAAAATTAATATACAGACGCATAGTAAGATTTAAGATATGAAGTTATATATTTACTTATCTTGATTAGTCTTTTTTTAAAAGATTTATTACCGATGTAATTATCATGCAAAAAAAATATACTCAACCATATTGAACGGAAATGGAAATATCAAACAAGTTCATTTGACTAGACTTTTGTTGTTTATTAAATTATACAGCTGGTTTTATTGCTAAATAATAAAACTTATCACAGATTTGATTTATCACTCTCATAAAAGTTATTTTTTCTAACTTTTTATGTCATAATTAAATACATACTATCTATTAAAGACGATACGTAATAAATGATGGTTATAGTTATGGAAACATGTAAGTTAAGGGGCCAAAAACAACATATTTTCTAAAAATATTTATTGAAGTCTCGCCGCTGGCGTTTCTCCGCATCTAGTGCGACGAGGACTGTGGGACTCAACTGTCTCCAAGGAGACACGTAATACCCACTAAGACCATCCCTCTTAGGCTCTACCGGCATCTCTGGTACTGCTTTTGGCATTTCTTCAGAGATATCGGACGGATGTATTTGCCTGATTGTTGTAAGTTACCTGTTACTTTATGCATCATGTAGTCCGGTAGGCCTTTTAAACAGTCTAGCTTCTCGGTAAATTTGTGGTTTTTTGTTTATATACATTGGCCTTTTGATTCGTACCTCAGTTGGAGCATTTTTTATCTCTCGCTATATATCACGGCACATCTTGTAGCCAGGTTCTCAATTTTTTTCTGATTCTGCCATGCGATTGATTGAGTTTTAAAGCTGACAGTTTGCCGCCCAGGATGATTTTTGCCTGCTCTCTCTGTGGCCGCCATGCCTCACAGTTGAATATTCTGTGCTCCGCAGAGACCTGCTCTTGAGCGTCTTTGCAATGCAAGCACATTGATCTCTCTCTCTTCTGCTGTAGTTATAAACATAAGATGAGAACAGACCATGCCCGCTTAATACCTGTATTAACTAGTAGCTTATTGGCCTGTGTTTGATCTCACACCAGATTCTGACATTCCGGGTGAGTTTGTTTGTCCAGCGTTCTTTGGTTGAGCTATCCCATTCATTCTGCCACCGATCGTATAATCTGTCTCTAGCAGCTCTTTGTATCATTCTTCTGTTTTGGACTTCGCTGTAGAACGTGCTTCATAGGTTTCAGTCCGCTCTAGGGCCAGAAGTATTATCGGGGGAGCCCCCGAAATCACACAGAAGGCATCATTTGAAACAGTTCTGTAAGCGCTTTTTGTGCCTATTAGACCTACTCTTTGCATTTTGGCAAACATATAAACTGTTCGTTTTGGACCGATGGCTTTAGTCCATATTGGTGCTGCGTAAAGCATAACTGATTTCATGACGCTAAGTAGCACTTTGCGTTTTGTAGTTTTCGGACCTTTCGTCCTCGGCATCAGCTTCCTTAAATTTGTGCCGAGAACCATCGCTTTCGCGGATGTTGTTCGTATATGTTCTGTAAAGGTATAGTTATTGTCTAAAATGACCCCTAAATATTTAATTTGAGCAGCCATCCTGATACTTCTTGATCATTTTTATTAAGCCAGTTTACCACGATTTTAGCGGAGGTATTAAGAGCTGCCTTTCTGTGTCTCTACCTATTGCTAGCAGCAGGGTGATGTCATTGGAAGACTCAATTAATTTAACCCCATGATAAAGGTTTTTCCTTAAGAGAGGATCATACAATAGGCTCCATAGTAGTGGAGCTACAACATAATCTTCCGGCACTCCGAAAGATAGCACTTTCTCCGTCTTCTGTTGAATATCTTAGTATTGTTTGGCTGAAATAATCGACCAATATATTAATTACGTACGAAGGAACTCCGCGGTGCTGTAATGTCACCATTATTGGCTGTTATAGTGTACATCTATAGATGTCATTGAGCATAGTTCCCGCCTACATTTTGCTCCATTAGACTGCTTCAACTGTTCTTGCTATCTCCTGTAGTGCATCGATGGCAATTTTCCTTTCTGGAATCTAC
This sequence comes from Adranes taylori, assembly GCA_009867245.2. NCBI lineage: Eukaryota > Metazoa > Arthropoda > Insecta > Coleoptera > Staphylinidae > Adranes > Adranes taylori. The sequence goes on from WYDF02072673.1 coordinate 16,935, forward strand.
ATTGGTTAGTGTTAGGCTACCGTTATTGTTTAGCCAAATCTGTATTTTGGCCACCACCTGGCGCTCAAATACCTTGGCCATCGTGTTTACCAAAAGCAGATTAGTCGGTAAGTGCGATGTCTCTGATCTGTTTTGGGTTTTGGTATAAGAAAGAACCAGTGTGGCTTCTTTCCAGAGCTTTGGAAACTGTCCTTTTATTATAGACATATTAAATGGCCTTAACAGTGTGTCAAGGTTTACTTCAGCTAGAATGTTCACTATTTTGTTGGAGATGCAATCTGGGCCCGGTGCTTTTCCCGGTTTCAATCTGGATGTTGCCCTATCCAACTCTTCTATAGCGAATGGAAATTTATAGCTCGACCGGCCCCTGAGCGGGCGTACAGTACTGGAAATATAGTATCTTCAAACTCTTCTGTGTTGTTGGGTGGCACAGTTCGGATATATAGTCTTTTGGTGACTATCTTGTTCGCAAAGCCAAACGGGTTATCATATAATTCCTTAAGAATGTTGTCCCAGTGCCTCTTCTGACTCACCTTAATTGATTTGTGTAGGTTCTTATTTGCAACCTTTGAGGCTGCCCTTTCTTCATGGCAACCCGCTATACCTTCTCTTTTCAACTTCCTATGAAAGCTTTGGAAGCAATAAATACTTAGCATTTGCTTGCGTGGATCCCTTTTGGGGATATTCTTGTCGCAAATTTCTCTTATGTTCCTTGTTAGATTATTTACCGCTTTTTGAAGCTGTAGGTTGGGTGCTGGAAACAGGATCGCTTTTAGGTTGTTCATCAATTCCTTTCGCCTCAGCTTTTGTACCCCCAGCTTTTGTACCCCCAGCTGGTCGACTTTGCATTAAAATCGCCCGCGATGAGTATTTTTCCTTGAATAGTATGGATAAAGGTAGCTATTTCTGCAAAAAATTCTTCAAATACTTGGTTCGGATAGAAATAGCAACTAACTATTTTTGTCCCTTTGGCTTTTGCGGCTACATCCTTTGTAAAGTGTATCGACTTTTCTGTAGCTAGTTCTTTCGCCGCCTAAATTCCTGAGGATCGATGAACAATCGTAGTTTTCTTGTTTTGCTCGCTAATGATTGCTATTGAGATGTTTTCTTCTTTCATTTTTTGCATCATAAGCTGCTGAGCAAGATTGCTTCTATTGAGATTTATTTGTAGAAATCTTATGATACTCTGTGTAGTATTGGCGATGTGGTGACCATTTTGAGAATTGTTTGATTCTTGATAGGGTTTTCTATCTGCCAACATCTGGAGCACTTTCCTTCTAACCCGTTTGTCGTTCTTATACAGTATCTTAAGATCCCTACATAAATTTTGTCATCATCTAGTACCTTAGTAACTGCGGCATTTCCTCTTTCTCCTCTAGTCTACGGACTGATACTACAGTGCCTATAATTCATTTCTTCATCCTAATTACCTCTATGTGCTTCAGGGTTTCTGGATTAAATTGGATTGTTAGAGCTTCTTTGACTTCTTCCTCTGTAACTGAATCATCAAAATGAAGGATCTCCGCGGTGATGCTAATACCGAGAATTCTCGTTGTGGCTTTCTCGGTTAGGGCACTCCTTACTTCCACATTAAAGTCTTGTATACTCGTATATTATCTGACCAATATTATCTGCCCAATATTATCTGACCAATATTATCTGACCTGATTTGGTTTAGGTAATTGGATTCACTTTTATTTTATTTGGGTCTAATTTTCCCTTGGTATTTTTTAGAATTTCGGAGAATGTCATGTTCTGAGTTCCTGAAATCATTAGTACCTCCGGTCTATTTTTGGGCACATCTCTGTTTTTTCATTAGACGATTTCAACGTCCACGTCGTAGAAGATCCATTCTAGAATTTGCTTGCTGATGTCCCAGCTCATCCAATCTCTGCCTGCTCCTAGTTTTGGAATTGAAATCTTCCGTACGCCTTGTTCGATCATATGCTTCCTCATATTCAATTTGCTAAGGAATAAGTTCTCTTTATTTGGCTTTTCTGCGTATAACTTCTTCGTTACATATCCATTGGCGCTGCTGTAGGCCGAGATTAGTTTCGTCTTTTGTTCGGTCTGTTGCGTTTTCGAGTTACAATGTTGCCTACAGTAGATTTCTGATTATGGAGTTCCTGCAACTTACTAAATCGTAATCTAAATGTAATAATACTTTTGCTCATTTTTCGATCATCTGGCTCACAGTGAGCTATTGCTGCGTCCCCAGATGTGAGCATATCACCTTCACATTCTTTAACTCTTCTGTTATTAGCCTCCTATCCGTTTTGAATAGCTTTGAGGAATGGGGAGATATTGTTTTTAGTAGAAGCTTTTCTATTGACTTTTGGAGTGTTGGTTTGAGTTGAGGCTTCAAGTGCCTTTTTGTCTATTGATACGTCATTGTTCCTAGTAGTTACAATATTGATAGCTTCTTTAATTGCGTACATCAGATCATTAGCGGCCTATTTAATATCTGTTCGTATTTTAGTTGAGTTTTTAATTAACTTATCAAGAATTTCTGCCTTAGCTAATGCTTTTTCCATCTATGCTCTGAAGTCAATTTGTTTGGCAGTTCCCGTTTCGGTCGTTTGACCATATATGTCCGGCAGACTAATTGCACTCTGTTTCCTCCGTACTGTTGGTTTGCTGATATTCTCGTTCTTTTCTCTGTCTCTTTTACAAAAGAAGTTTTTGTTTGGCATTGTGAACGCATGCTCTGAGGTTTAAGAACCAAGTTCCAGTAATTTTTTGTAGCGCAACACTCTGCAGTGGGCACTGTATCTTGTCTAGTGAAGTTATCTGATATTTTGTGGCAAGAGAACGCTCGAGACCAAGGACGCCCAATAATTGCCCAATAATTTTCATTTTATTATAGGTTTTATTATAAATTCTTTCTACTAGTTACTTCAGTTTCTATAATATTTACTATAAGTATTAAAGTTGTTTAAAACTGGAAAAGTGATTACCGATTTTAGTCAAGTACATATTTTAACTTGATTTTAAAACTCATTTGCCTACAAACTGCTTGATTTGGGGTTTTGTTTTAGGTTCCGACACATTTTGCTGTAGTACTGCGTCTTGGATAAGCGCTTGTGTCACTTAAACGCGCAAAGCCTCTAGGCGTTTCTAACTACTCGGAAAATATTGTTATCACAACTTAACATATATTTGATTCAGGGGCCTTTTTGCCTGGAGCACTTAACGCTTTTACATAATGGCAAACACCCAACGATATTAAAATTGGAAATTACAATTATGCTATTTAACAGAATAATTAATTTTGGAAATTTGACCTATCTAAAACTTAAAATGGCAGAAATCGTTTCCAAGCTCACATAGAATCTGCAAAGCATTGGAATTGAAACCTAACTGTTACTCTGATTGTATAAATTGGTTATCAGATCAGCTATAAACTTTAACACATTGGCATGGTTCGAAAAAACACTACAGTACAAAACAAGGCAGAAATTGTTTTTCAAACAAAGAATTGTGTGCGTTCGCATAATGGGAACTATGCCTATATGCAGCGTTAAAGGATCTTCGGCTTTTAGAATTAATCATATAAGCACTCCTCGGATTGAAAGTAAATAGACCGATAATGGTGAAAAAATAGACTCCCGATTTTAAACAACAAAATATTAAATAAAAACTCAGATCATATTTATTTCTCCAGTCAATAGCAAACATAGAAAATTTGAAAACGTTGCACAGTTGTACCACGTCAGAGGAACTGGCAGTTGTGCGAGAGACCTTCAAGTTACCCAAAGTCTACTCTCGCCTGGTTTATAGACATGTATAAATATTATGAAAATGTGAGTGGTAGGAATATATGGGGAACTATAGAGGTACAGAATAAAGTGCACTCTGTAAAAACAGAAAAATATGTAATTAGTTCCAGTTACTATCCTGCCAGAGAAATATGCAATTAATTGCAAGTCTTCTTGTCTTTTTAGCAATGTCTTCAACATGTCCGGAATATTTGAGCCTACTATCAAAAGTCCTACCATTCCATAGTTTTTGCCATTTGTACTCTAATTGCTTTAGACTTTATGTTGTTTGCAGCATAATTAACCAAATTTTATGTTCGTCTGTTTCCTTGAGTAGGTAAATCATATATATATATATATATATTCATATTTCTTGATGTATAAAAAAGACTGTCCCTGATAGCACATCTGGACAGGATTTACAATCATTTTTGTTAATATAGTTAATAATTTTCTATCACTTTCCAACATTAAAGTCTGTGTATTGCACAAATTTACAGGGCCTGAGGAAAGTTCTGATACCAACTTCAAGACGGTGTACTTGTCAAACTGTAAATGACACCGAGTTGAAAATTTGAAAAATGACATTTCATTTTATTATTTACAAGCACGCAAAAGGATTAATTTTTACCGCGCATCGTTTTCATTTATTCGATAACAGAATTCAAACATAAGAGTGTGATTCCGCTTTATTTTGGTAGAAATTCAGAACCAGCTATTGTTTGTGAAAATTAACAAAGTGTTGTGTATATCACCATATCACGTTACAACGGCATGCAACGTTACAGATCACCACCAATCCGATCAAAAACAAAATGGACAACAAGCAACGAAATTGTGCGAAAAGTTAAGAACCAAATAGAAAGTAATCCATGACGCATTGCAACGCAAATGGCGAGCAAATATCCAATTGGAAAGTTCGACACATACTGAGAAATGAACTCTTTAATTGAGGCCATACAAGATGCAAAAAGTTCACCATCTTGACAAATGGCAGCGTAAGCAGCGGCTAGAAAGAGCAAAGGAGCGCTGATGAGCTTGCACAAATGCGGCGAGTTTAAGAACATCATTTCTTCGTATAAAAAAAAGTTTCATCATTTAGAAAGTGATAAACAAACAAAGCAATCACGCTTTGTGAAATGGAAATTCGAACATTTGTGTGGCGACCAGATCGCAAAAACCTGCAAACGTCAAGGCTCATCAAGCCAAAACGAACCAACAGTTTTTACAAAAAAAAGTCTTCCACACTTCATTTCCGAGAATCACTGCCACACAAATTCACCCGATGCGAATCCAATGGATTTCTCCGTTTAGAGTATTTTAGAGGCCAGAGTGTCGAATAAAATACCTGAGAGTGTGGACGCGTTGAAAGCGGCTCTTCATGGAGAATAGACAAAGATTACATAACGGTACGTTTCTGCAGCGTGCAACTCATTCATTCCCAGTCTGCAGGCTATAATCAAACATCTTATTTTCAATTTTCGTGTTAATTTGGAATAAAAATTTCAAAAAAGATAAAAGTTATGGCGTTTCTAATCAGTAAGAGAATTTCTCTCGGACTTTGTAGATTACTTTGTTACCCTTGATTTACCTTATCGAAATTCATGTTGCTGGTGTGATAGTTGTCTGCTACCTAGAAAATTTAACGAGTTACTAAATAGTTATTATAAAAGTTAAGAAAAATTTAAAAAAGGTGTTTTATTCTAATAAATAACTCATCTGATTGATTTGTTACAAAAAAATTTATCAACAAAAATAGAAAAATAGAGTGCAACATGTTATTTGCAATCATTTAGATTTATATTTATTTTAAAATGAACCTATGCTAGAAACTCGAGTCACTGGAAAATAGTGTCAATCAATACTTCTGACGTGAAAATTAACAGTATATAATATTAATTGATTTTAAAGTAATCCAAAAAAATGTAATGAAAAGCTTTAAGCAAAAAGATAAAAACACTAAAAGCTTTTACTCATGTTCTGAATTTAAAATCTATTGTCGGACTATACTTATAAAAGTTTACAAATCCATTTAAGTTGCGAGAAAAACACACATTGAGTTGCTACGAAAACAAAAACTTTGTTCACTTATTAGAAAAATACGTATTTAATCTGATAATCGCGCTCTGCTATTAACAAAAAAGTGAAGAAGATTGAAGGTATGAAATAAATATACTAAGAAAACTCTGAAAGAAAAACAATTAAAACAAAACTTCTAAAGAGCATTAATGCTTTTAATAATTTTTTTTTTGAATTTTATTATTTTAGAGCTATAAACTTTGAATCTTATATTGTGAATAAGTGGATTTTAGGAGATTTTTAGTTCTTTTATTATAGTTTACTAGCGGGCACGGCAAACGTTGTATTACCCCCACCTGGTCCTCATGTTTGCCTACGGCGTTGACAACCAGCCTATTTGCTGCGGCCAGCGATATGGCCTAGTTGCCGCGGCTTTATTGCGGACAGCGACACGCCTAATTGTCGCGGTCAGTGACATTCTGCGGTCAACGACGCGGCTTTTCCGCGGCCAGCGATATGCTTTAATTGCCGCGACCTGCGGCTGCTGCGCCATCCAGTGGCGAGTTACAACAAAGTGGATAGCATAAAAATATTCTTTGTATTCAGATACCTAAGTATATAAATTTTCATTGCGATTGCTTGAACGGTCGACAAGTTAATGTACTGCAGAGCCATCTAGTGGTGAGTGACAACAAAGTGGATATAATAAGAATATTCTTTGTACTGAAATACCTAAGTATATAAATTTTCATGGGGATCAGTTGAACGGTGTAGATGTTGAGGTGCTACAATTAAGTGGATAGCATAAAATGTTTCCCCCTGAAAAATACATATATGTGCAATGTTGGAGTCTATTAACGTTATACCAATATATATTGTTCAAAAGGGTACTCGTAAATTACACTTTGGCTCGTAACAAGATGGTAGTTAAATTACTGCGGTGCGTACCGTTAAATTGTCGTGAGCTGAGTGAAACACACCTGTCGAAAACTAACAAGTAAATCTCTTTATTAAATAATTAACAATAATTATTAACAGATAAACTCCATTTCTGATACTCAGCATCAGAATATATAGTTAAAAATTATAAAACAAATGAACGTGACTTCATGTCATGATAACTCGTTCACACTATAGATGCTATTAATTTCGCACGTTATAATGTGTTAGTAAATTTCATAACTACAACTGTAATAATAATTTCTTACACAGCAGTTGCATGAATGACATTGATTAACATATATTGAAGGCACTGCCCAAATAGCGTATCTATGTTTTGCTTTATTCAAATCGTATCATAAACATATCATTCACTAACTATTGTTTTGTTTTTAAAATGATTGCTAAGATGTAATTCAAAATTGCAATTTAAATGAAAATTAGGAAATTAAATATATCACACAATAAATATTAAGATAATATTTCACTGACTATGACTTGGACATAATTCAAATTACTATTGTTTTGTCTTTCTTCTTTGAAATTAAATATTAGAATTTCATGAATATTAAATTGAGAAGAAATCTTAAAATATCAATCGATAGATTTCTCTTTACTAATCCGTGCTCAATTCTGTTATATAAATTAGAGGGCTACTTTATTATTTGGCGTACAGAATTGAACACATACATTCAAATAATTTTTCCTTTAACTTTAACCACTCTTAAATCCACGAGGCTTTCTTTTGCGCGTGGAAAGTTGTGGATTCTTTCTTTCAGAGATATTAGGGAGCATCAAATCTGTCGTTCGGATTATCCAAATATCTCGCTAAATAATACATACTTTTATATCAATAATAACAACATGTTTAATACAACGTTAAGTGAAAGTATCGTGGTGTATGATGGTATCATCCTCACAATACTTCTTTGTTTTATAGTTTAACGTTGTATTTCACTAAATATTAAAAATGGCGGATGAAAGTGTTGTACGTTCCGATTTGACAGACAAAAACATCTGTAAATGTAAATCTAAAGTAAATTCAGGATTAAAATGTC
>WYDF02072674.1:0-11398 GCA_009867245.2 Adranes taylori
CATTCTGCAACCAATCCATTCATTCCCACATTCTTCCTGTCATACATTCATCATCCATACCTGTACACTTCTTTAACTAATCTGCACCTTTCATCCATCAGGACTTTCCGCTCAAAGTTCATCATCTTTTCACTCGGTTAATCCATATTTTACATTTACCTACAACCTGCAGAACCATACCATTTGTCGTACTCCTATCTAATCCTAACATTCTTTTCAGACAACTTACCTGCACCCTTTCCATCATCTCCCTTTCTTCAGCAGCCCATACTTCTGCTCCATATATTACAATGCCATTAGCGCATACATGCATTATCCTATTTTTCATTTTCACTGACTCCCCGAACGTCCTCTCCCATACCATTCTCATTCTCTCTATCGCCGCTCTCGCTTTTTAGTCGTCCTTTCTATATGGTCCTTATACCTCTCATTTTGAGACAGCACAAATCCGAAATATCTAAACTTCTTCACTATTTCATTTTACGTTCACCTATACAAAACTCTTCCTTTCTGCACTCGCTGCCCCCCTTTTTGCACACCATCACTTTCGTTTTCTCCACATTCACTTCTAAACCTCTCCTATCAATATATTTCTTCACTCTCTCTATCATTTCATCCATCTCTTCTTTTCTACTTGCCATACGTATGTCATAATCATACGTAAGAGACCAGACTTTTCTTCTTCCAATGTTAATTCCACCTCCTTGACCATTCCGCAGTATCTCCTCCAAATCCGACAAACAAATATTGTAAAGTTAAGCGCTCAGTGATCATTACTAAGTTATTCGCCGTCCCTCTACCCCTGACAAAGCTGCTTTGAGTATCAGATAAAATTTCCTTGTTACGCAGTTCTTCTTCTAATCTCCAGTTCATCACCATCATAAACACGCTATACAACCCATACATAATAGTTATTCCTCTATAACTGTTCACTTCTATTAGATTCCCTCTTTTAAACATAGGCATGAATTCATTCTTTTCCATTCCTCTGGCACTCCTACCTCTCCTTTCCATATTTTATTTATCCCTTTTACTAACGCTTCCAATCCATATTCATTCAAGTATCTCCATACATGCACTGGTATCCTCTCAGGACCTGCTGATCCTCCTGTTTTAATTTTTTTTAATTTCTCCACACACTTCTTGCACACTTATAGCCTTACCTCCCTTCGATTCCATCTCAATCGGGAAGTGGTCAGATTCTATTCTATCACCAATTGTCATACATTCCAACATATCACTCCCATTCTCATTAATTACCACATAATCTATAACCGATCCTCCACCGTATCCCTTAAACGTTAATTTTGCTTCCCAATTCTCCTTCCCAATCCCCTACCGTACAGTCATTAGTCACACCCCATCCTTCCTCTTCTATCCATTCTAACATTTTTCTTCCTTCTGTATTTATTATTTTATCTCTTGACTTTCCACGTATCCTTCAACATTATTTATACACCTCTCTTCATGTTCTCCAATTGTTGCATTCCAATCACCCATTAGAGTTATCCCATTCCATACACCTCCGTTCTCACCAACAATTTTACTAATCTTTCTCTCATAAAGCGCCCACTCCCTAATCACATACACAAACACAAACATCATCTTTTTTTCACCGTTTCTTTAGTATTAAAGCAATTTAGCGAGTTAAAAAACTAACACATAATTTGACCTTGAAAAAATTGTATTACCTTAAATGTGTCAATTCGTATCAATTCTACAAAAATGAAACACGGAAAATATATAATAGAGTGAAGTGGCTCTAATATCATAAAATATTTATCACCATGGTGACCAATATTTTATGTGTGACCAATTAGTGACCAATTAATATGTCGTAAAATATCAACAAACATATTAATTGAATTACATCTACGAGACTGTGCTTGGGCCACTTAATAAATGTGTTGTCATTGGCGGTACAAATTAAATTTAGGGAGGGATTTCAACTCATCACATATATACTACATCGGATTGTTTCTATTTAAGTTTTCAGCATAATCTAAATTTTAAATAAAGTTTCAACTTGATGAACTCCTCCACTAAATGTGCCACTGATTAATGTTTTAAAAAAGACACTTAAATAAATGTTTACTATTGGAGCGTAGTCGGTGGTTACTAAAAATATTATATCCAAAGGCATCTGGAGCAGCCGTTATTGCGTTTTTGCAACTATTCTTTTGAATGCTAATAGATTATTATCTCAAATAACTATTAATCTGATTGAATTTAATAGATGTATTTATTATAACCTAAAATGGTCAAAAGTAAATAAGTAGATCATTCTTTGTTTTATGGAGTACGTTATAAAAGTTATGACTACCAGTATATGAAAAATTGGATTTTAGTCCGGTCTACAAATTCTTTAGTTTTATATTGTTTTAATTTATAATAATAAATAAATTGGTCTTATTGTGTATCTAGTTCAGCGTGTAGTTGCCTGAAATTGACTCGTGTTTCAGAAAAACTGCCCAAGTTTACTTGAATTCCGGTTTTGCAAATAATTATACTGATCTAGTTTTTAGTCACATCAATAACAATTATTTAAATAAAGCTTAACTTCATCATTATTGCAAAATTACCAAGTTACACTTACAATATAAATACTTCCTTATGGCATGCAAAGTTTTATGCGTTCGTAATAGTTACTATAATACGATTCTAGAGTAATCCGTCTTTATACATTGCTAGTTAGGAAGTCTAACAATTTATTTGATGTCAAATTATATTAGACATAGCGTAAAACTCATCTGAAGGAAACTACATTTCTATTATTCTCGAAGTTTTGCTTTTGAATAATAACAGTTTAGGTACATATTATGAATAAATAAATAAATATTAAAATTGTTATTTATTATAAGTAGATTTCATAAATATTATACTGGCCAGCAGAATGTAAGTTTTTGTTTATTAAATTGAATAGAAAAGCTGTTTTGTGTGGCGTTTATACTCAGAGTTTATTAGCCAAACACCTTATATGCAATACTAGATTTTATTAGGAGTTTACACGTGGCAACAGCGCGCAGTACAGTAAAGAAATTTTCGAGGACAAATTTAAAGTGTTCAGTACAAAATAAAAGTTTAGTTACAGTGATAGTAGATAGTGTTACAGTGAAAATAAAAGACAATATTTAAAAGCCAGCAAAATATTTTGAGAGAAAAGTGCTTAGGAGGTGGAAAAAACAAAGGAAAATAATCACCAGTAAACATAATGATTATTGATAGAGTTGCCAAATAACAAATTAAAAAATATAAAATATAGATTTATCAAAAGATGCCGGAAAAAGAGAAACTAAAGAACGAAAAACTTGGAATCGAAGGGAGAAACAAAGCACGAAGGGAGAAACAAAAGAAGAAGAGAAAATAGATAAATTAAATACGTCAAAACTAAATGAAAGAATGGGTAGTGCAGTAATGAAAGAATAGCACGGATTAGTAATGAGAAAGCTGCATTTAGTAGTGAATGATTTAAGGAAGATAAAAGATGAAAAATTAGAGGAAATGCAGAAAATTGAGGAGAAATGAACACAGAGGTAAAAGAAATCAAAGAACAGATGCAGAGATTGAAAACAAAAATATAAGAACAGGACTGACATAATAATATGATAATAACTGGATTAAAAGAAAACGAATGGGAAGCTGAAACAGAAGAGGTAAAACTTTGAATTAGAGAGAAATTCAGAGTAGAAATAAATGTAGAAGAAGCAAGAAGAATAAGGAGAAAAGGAATCACGGGACCAAACTAGTAACGACCAATACACGTGTCTGGCGTAAAATTGTTCATTAGATGTGAATTGGGGTAATATTTACAAACCCTATTAGTTGCAACTTTGCTACTTCCAATTCATCCGGGATCACAAAATCGTACAAAACTATATTTGTTAAACTTTGGCAGAGCAGTATGTAATTTATTTTCTCAAGGTCTTAGAATATGGACGTAGCAATAACGTTTAGAGTCTCACTTATATTTATTTAAAATGAAAATAAATGCTAAATTGAAATAAAACTCTGAAAGCAATAAAACTGTCACTCAGTTTTAAAATTCTATTAATGATTAATAAACTTATCAGTGCAATACTTCAAATAAATTAAAGTTCACAACTTCTGATAAAAGATAAACATACACATATAAAAATTATTAGCGATGTTGGCTGCCTTATTTCAAGCAGCTTAATTCAACATAAGACGATTCTGAGTACCATACAAGTATTTCGCAATATGGCGTCATTAAATAAATATCGATTGTGCAATGATCAATGTACAATTAACATGTGATTTCAATTCTTTCAATGAATTTAATATTTATCTTCGCACATTACTAAATTAAATGATTTAATCCTGATTGATTATGATTATTTCTCTAGTCTGAATTAATGGATCAAATAAGGGTTTCACTTACGAGTTTTTATGTTTTTATTACACTTGAACTGATTCTATTTATCGCATAATTATACGCGGCTAAATTAATAGTTGACCATGATTGTACTTTCTTTGCTTGAACTTTTATTAAGTAGACTTCAGCGACTTCAGTAAATATGAAATGAAGGATTTACATTTTTGATTGAAAAACTAAACAGGAACTGCCGTAGCTCGCTATATGCGGCTCTATAATATCACCCGTGAAAATCTAAATCTAAGTTTTGCGTCGTACGTTTTATAGAATTGGATGGTTAAATCCTAAGAAGCTTATGGACTTCTTAGGACTCCAGCTCAATAACCTTTGTCTCGTTATTAAAGGCGGCGTTTACTCTAGATATCTATATAGTAGAAATTAATTTACTGGATTCATTTATTCAAGAATAGATTTAATATTTAATTAATTAGAACTATAATAGATAAGACTTCGCTATTCTAATTGCATAGCCATTTCTATTTTTGAAAGAAAAAAAAAAGTAATGAAAAATTTACACAAATTAAAGGGCACAAGGATAGGCATAAATTTCTACTTTACAGAAAAAGAAGCAAAAGTGAAAGCCATGTTGAAAATACTAGCATCGGACGAAAGAGGCAAGGGAAACATAGTAAAGTCGAAAACACAGGCAAAATGGTGGTTCTATAATAATGAGCACCGAAGACTAGAAATGAAATTAAAATACTAATAAATGTTGGAATGCGAAATGGAAGAAAGGAAGTAGGAGAATACAAAAATATTAAGGAGCAAATATGGGAGGGCAATTAGTATTCAAAAAAAGAGAACAAAAATAGTAAAGAAGACGAGAGTAACAACAAAAAGACACTACAAGATAGAAGAGAAATGAAAAAGCATAAAATAACTGGTACATTGGATCATAGAATAAATAGGATGGCATGATAAAGATTTTTGGGAGTTTATAAAGGAATATGATATAATAGTATTTCGGAAACATGGAAAGTGGAAAATAAGCAAAATTACCATAAAGTCATACATGACTTACGTACCCGGAAATTTAAAATGGGTTAGTCCACGATTTCAATTTTCGCTACCACACCACGGGCCATTTTCAATTTTCAGCAAACAGGCCATCCGATAATTCATCAGGCCAGTCCAACACTGCTTGTGTTGGTCCTAGTCTCCTATTGAAGTCCTCTGTCGCTCCTAATTATGACATTCATTTCATTTTTCGGTCTTTCGTTGCTACTTAATTTAACATTTCCTTTTTCGTTGCTGCATCTTTTGTGGCTGCTTACGCGTAGTACCTACTGCGTGCATGCAACCACAAAAGATTCAAGAAATCGAAAGCTGAAAAAGGTGATGTCGATATGAATAAGAAAGATAATTAAACAATTGGCGATAAAGAAAACAAAGTTCAAAATATAATTGAAACTACGGTAAAATAGAAAAGGAAAATTGGATGACTGTAAGTGCAATGAATAACGGGAACTGGTCTAGAAGAAAAATTTACATTGCAATGAAAGAGGAAATGAATCTCATAATTAGGAGCGAATTCAATAGAAGAATAGCACCAACACAGGCAGTGTTGGACTAGCCTGATGGGATACCGTGAACTTCCGGGTGGCCTGCTTGCTGAAAATTGAAAATGGCCTGTGGCCTGATAGCGAAAATTGGAATCGCGGACCGACACACTTTAAATTTCCCGGTAGCTAATTTGATCCCAACTTAGACACAGAGAGCCCACGCAACGACTAACAACCAGAATGCTCAAAAACACAATACCAGATTTTACTATATATTCTGTAAATAAAAATATACACTGCATAAGTCAGTAAAATACTGACCACGTGGTATAGTAAGTCGCGTGGTTTTTATTAACTGATAACAATGACACTACTAAAAGCAGATGGTACTAGTGAAGGCTTTCAGCGGTACCCGAAATGGATCAATTTACCTTCACTCGTTTATTTGGTTGTTTCACTTAGTCAATATGCAGTTTTGGAAATGATTAACTTATCTAATCAATTTAATTTACAACTTGTTTTGTATACACATTTAAAATATATAATGTGTCATCGACATAATCAAATAAAATAATACTAGTATTCAATTATTATGCCCAAATAGATTAATAAACCTGGCGTTCAAGTTTCGTTAATTAAATTCCCCAATTATCTATAAAACTGTTGTACTTGTTTTGTCTTTCCTACCATCAAAAACTTATTTTAGATTTGATTACTTTATCACTTCATTATTCAGGAATTTATTTGAAGTTAATTATAATTTAAGTTATTTTAATTGATGACGTTATTTTAAAAATTTCAAAAGCTGACTGACAAGGATTCACCTTACAACTTAAAATTTCTTCTTACCGTCTGTCCTTTTTTCAATGAGATCCGTGTCTTTAATTTTTTCTTTATCATCCTCCCCCAGCTACTTCGTCTCGGTACCTGTGTGATTTCTCTTACTACCATGCTACTTCGGGCAGTGACCGCCGATTATTAGGTAAATGAAATTGTTCAAAGTTTAATTAGAAAATTACATTAAAATGACATCTCTTTTATGCCCAACTATAGGCGAAAAATAGCTAACACACTACTACCATTTATGATTATAAATATCGCTGGTATCAAAGCATATTCTATTTAGCAGAATTATTGTACGCGATGAAATATAATAGTGAGACGAAAACATGTTCTTCAGATAACTGGGATTTAATAAACCGTGTAACAAAAGGCGTTATTAATTATAATATTAGTTTATCCGGAGAAATTTGCCGCCGATATTAACATATTAACATAAAGCGAAGTAAGTTCTTACATATTCTTGCAACGGATATTGCCGGAGACTGCCGCACGATATTTTAAACTACTTTCCGGTGGAGAACTGGGAACTAGTTATGAATGCGCGCAACAGGACAACTATCAAACTATCAGCAAATGGTGAGTAAAATATGAGGGTGCTTTGACATAAATCTAGCCTTCGATAAATGGCGTTATGTAACAACGAACTCCATATTGGTTTTGACATCTGCCACCCAATACAGAACGTATCTCAAAATTTGAAGCACAAAGAACAATTAGTTTGATTTCTGCAGCCATCGCAAGCAATCAACTTTTGTGTTTTGTGAAAAATGGAAAAAGTCGAATATCGTTCAGAGATTAAGTTCCATCACAAGAAAGGGAAGAACAATGCAGAAATCAAAACCGATGCTGTTTATGTCGAGTCTGCATCGTCTCTAGCAACAGTTAAATTTTGGAAAATTCAATTTGTTCGAGGTCGTACAAGTGTTTTTGATGATAATCACCCAAGACCCTCAAATATCGTCACTACACCGGAAATTGTCAGGAAAATCCATGATATGATTATGGCAAACCATCGAATCAAAACCAGTGAGCAAACAGATGTTGCAAAAGAATCAACTGAGCGTATACACGCCATCATACACAAACTTTTGGATATGAAAAAAGCTATCCGCACGATGGGTGTAGCGTTTACGCACTATTGAGCAGAAACGCACGCGTCTGATGGATTCGGAGAAATATTTGGCGTGACCCGAAAGATTACTTTCGGGTCACTGCGGGTCTATTACTGCACTCTAAAGGCGAAGAGACAGTCAAAGCAGTGGAGAAAAAGGACCGAAGGCCCACTGAAGAAGGCATAGGAAACGCAATTGACTGGTAAGGTGATGGGGGTTATGGTAAAGATAAGGTGATGTTTTTTTGGGATGCGAAATGCATTATTCTTATTGATTATTTGGCAAAGTGTAACACTAAAACTGGCGATTACTAAGCAACATTAGTGGACCATTTCCACACCAAATTGAAGAAAAAAACTCTAGTTTGGCTAAAAAAAAAGTTCTCTTGCATCATGACAACGCAGCCGCTCACAGAGTGGCCGTCGTGCAGGCAAAATTGAACCAATTAGGCTACGACCACCCACCGTATTCACCAGATCTGGCCCCTTGCGATTTCTTCCTCTTCCCAAACCTAAAAAAATGGCTTAGAGGACGCCGTTTTGCAACAAAAGATGAAGTGATGACCGAGATTTCCCACTATTTTGAAGAGGTTGAGCAAAATTACTTTTCAGAAAGGATGACGAAGTGGGAAAGTTGTTCTGAAAACTCTATTGCCTTAAAAGGGGACTATGTTGAAAAATAAATCATAGAAAAACAAAAATCGTATGTTTTCTTACTTAGACTAGATTTCAGTCAAACCACCCTCATGAGTATGTAAAATAGAGCTGTTTTGATCTCTTAAACATTATTTGTGTATGTAGTTTCAGGATTATATTTTAGATTTCTGCAATATAACAACAAGGTTTTTAATAAATATTGCATTAAAATAAAATTATTAACGTCTATTTATCAGCTTAGGAATAAGATAATAAATATTAATAAATTTTGAGGTCAAGAACTAATAGTTCTTTTTAATTTTTTACCTGTATAATCCAAATTTGGTTGTGCCATTTTGGATAATCTTGACGTCCAAGGTTGACAAGAAACAGGTTCAACGCCATCTACATCATTGACACGTTCTGAAATAAAAAGTGAAATTTAGAAAAGGTTTAAATTATTTTGTTGAGCGAAATGCTTAAAAATTTATGTTCGTGATATAATTTGAGAATAATAATAAAAATTTGAAAAGCGCGACGGGAAATAAGAAGAAAAACGAGGCTGAAATAAAAAGGAAAACAAGAACAGCTTAGAAAGAGACGAGAATTTCAATTTGAAGACTTCCGATAAGCCTTCTTTGTTCCTACAAATTTCAAAGTTTGTTTAACGGTAACGGTGGTTTATTTGATTTTTAGAAACAAAGCAGACTTTGTCATTCTTAACTTCAAATATAACATATTTAAACAAATCAAATACAAATCAACTTTTACCAGTGTATATTTTAGTATAAATTAATGATGTACTAATCATAAATTTAATAATTTAATTTCTAATAATATATAAATGATCAAAACATATATAGTGCAAGTAAAAAGAGAAAACGGACACAAGATAAAAAAGCGCCAGCATTTACATACGATAGAAGTTTATAAAGAAGCCATTAATGTGAAGCATCGGCGATTTCTTTGAGAGAATTGTTGGCTTTTGTTTCTACGTTTTCTGAGAATTATAGCAGAAGGCTGTTGCAGTTCGATATTTCCCAAGTTTCTGGATACCTAGAGCCACCACCACTACATACGATGCATAAAGAGTGTATCACCGCCAAAATTCAAATACAAAAGAGCAACACAGTCTGATATCGGGGAGATGCAATTTTGAATTGAGGGGTTTCATTATTACAACAAGCATTTATCGCGCATATGGAAGTTACAATTTGTAAGTTACAAATCTAATTAGAATTATCTTTTGGTCAGCAAGCAATTATCGTGGCTTTAAGAATAGTTTGATCAAAGTAGACCAAGAGTCAATATTAAGGCATACAGTTATAAACCATCATCAAATATCTGTAATCAAAATCTATGCAACTAAGTATCACGCAAAGTATTTCATGACGAGATTTTTCTTATCCTTTTTTTATATCTTCATAACCCCTCCCCTCCCTTTATCGTTTCTTCAATGCGAATAAGACCGGTCAAAACAATTTAGCAAAGAAATTTCTATTACACGAAACAAACGATAATGTTCATGAAACAGCCCTAAAGAGACCTATCAAACTGCATCGTCCGCGACCATTCAATCTCACCCACAACCTCTCTCTCTCACTATCCTATCAAAAGCAGCTTTTAAATCAATGAACAGCAGATACATTTTCTTCCTCTTTGCAATTTCTTGATTCATAATATAATTTATTATTTCTAAGTTATCCACTGTTCCTCTACCCCTGACGAAGCCACTTTGAGTGTCGGATAGAATTTCCTTTTTGCATAGCTCCTCTTCTAATCTCCTGTACAAACCATCCATACAAGTAATCCCTCTAAAAGTAATCCCATTTTACCACAAAATAACAGCTTTTTCCAATGTCAGTTAAAAACAATTTTTACGTTTAGTGTCAACCCAAAAAACGTCGTGTTTGTTGCACTCACTTTAACAGGTAATTTAATTTCCAGTTTTTTCAATATTTCAATGCTTTAGCATCCAATTTTAACGTTTATTTATGTGCCCAATTATACATTTTACTTGAGAATGTCAAGCTTTGCTGAATATGCACTAGCTATTGTTTTTAAAAATCATTAAAAACAATCGATGTAGACGAAGACGACATTTTTCATTTTCTTAATTAATCATGCTCTACGACTCATTAGAACTTTTAAATTTAAAAGGTATTTGTGTCTTGGAATAAGCGCTTAATTGGAAGAGCAAGCGACCGGCAATCGAGAGGTCCGAGTTCGAGTCGTGGACGGGGTAAACAATTTTTCGCGACAAGTTGTAAGAAATATTAATTTCATAATTTACTTTATTAAATAATGCCAGCTTGGAGGTTTAAACACGAAACATCAAATATTCAATTTAATTTTTTATGTTTTGAAAAACGGATACCATTGTATTACAATTCTATTTTTCCTCGATTTCTTGAAATATCTACGTCGGACGTTTTAATACAAACTATTATTAGGCACATAAACCAAACAAAACGTATAACGTAAGTGTATTTTCATATTCTGAGTGTCAAAAACATGATTAGATGGGACTGCTATAGCAATCTCAGTGGAGGGTAAGCAATTACAGGAGGTTCTACTTTAGGTAGATTAGGCGTCGAGTACATGTCCGCCCGCTAAAAAAATGCTAATAAGTTAAGTAAACTGGAATTATTTAATTGTTAGCTCTTTAAATATAATGTCTGTTGCAATACCACAGTCTGTACTGGCATTTTCATTTAAATATTGTGCATCTTTTATCGTAAGATGCTTTGTGTGCTTATCAGAATTCTAAATATAATAATAATACATCATTAAGCTTTCTTATTTTTCCTCGTATATACTTTACTTATTTCTTATACCGTTATTATATATATATATATATATTTATATATATATATATTTTTATATATATATATATTTGAAGTTTTAGATTTC
>WYDF02072685.1:0-11398 GCA_009867245.2 Adranes taylori
TTAATTCAAGGATATCTTGGAGATCCTCAGGAGGTTCCTGCATGGTTTGGATTATTCGAGCTGGCGGATGTGTGAAGGGTCTGCGAGGCAGTTTGCTACGGTTGTGTCTGGCTTTCCAATCAGAACGAAGATTTTGGTAGACTATTGGGTTGTTTTCTGCATGACGTCGAGTCGGATATTTAGACTGTAGGGATTTTAGACGATCTGTGATAGGCTCAGCAGAGCAATGTTCATATAGTAGGGCACAATTAATAACAACGAAGATGCCCAATTATATTGCTGCGTACCAGAAATTATAAAGATAAATAGCGCAACTAGCTAACAACCATAATTATTATTAAATATTGCCACATATCAGAAATTATAAAGTCGATTTAAATTCTAAATCTAGCTGGCAACCTTAATATTAAACTCTTAAATTATAAACGGGATAAATATTTCCTTCTGCAAGTGAAATACACTCGCTAGTTAAAACGGATACTGGTTACATTCCATCAGTAAAATTAAGCCAATGTCAAGACCAAAGGCTCCAATTTCTGGTTGGAAGCGGCTAAAAAACATTTTCTGGAGAGAATCAATATAAGGAACATTTTTAGTTCCAGTACTCTCAATTCAAAGTTAGCAATTTCACGGCTTTATTCTTTCTAGTAAATTTTTATGATATGGCGACTGACATAGACACGAGAATGTAAGATCTTTTTAATTAATTTACTTATTTAACTTAATTAACAAATTTGTTAATTAACAAAGTTAAAGTTAATTGACTTAATTAACTATTCCTAGACTTAATTACTATTCTTAGTAGAATGAATTACATTTGAATAAATTGTCGCCATACCTTTTACCCTTTAACTAAATAATTAAAATAATGTATTGGTAAACTAACTAAATGTTCAATTAAATTTGTTTAACTAATTTATTTCCTGAGTACAAAATCATAAGATTAAATGCTCTTATACATTTGAGTTAAACCCCCATTTGAGTTAAACCACCACCCTGTTTTACAGGGTGTGACGATAAGGTTTTAACCCTCGGCTCTCCAGGAAAAAATCTACAAACAGCTTTTTATCCTATATTCCCGACATAGTCTGATTATATTGCATCAGTTAACGAAATGGGAAGAAAAATACGTGAAAAGTACAGAATTACATGAGTGGAAACAAGATTTGGCGAATAGGAAAAAGATTCACGTTTTACGGTAACTGGACAGGGACTAATATCTACACGATCTTAATTGCATAGAAAGTCGTCCAGATAAAAAACAAAATATTTTCGGGAAATATTTCAAGTAACATTTATATAATACGACCTATATTGGCATTTCCCAATTACAATTATAAATTTACAATAAAAATCTACTATCATATCCATACGCAAAATTTATGACATATCCTAATTCAAAAAAGAAAAAAAAACAAAACAAAAGAAAATTAACTTTGTTTTTGTATTCGCTCTCATCACCCTTTTGACCCTCCATATCTCCTCTTTCCTTTTTATCTTTCATAAACCATATACGTACGAAGTACATGTATAGGTATAAGAAAGATATAGGATTCATGTTTTTAGATTTTTTTTATGTCACCGAAGGACGTCTCTTGTATTCAAACCACTGCAAACCGTTAATACGTAATTCGAAGAATGGGTCATGAATAACACATTTTTTCTTGGTGAAAAAATTAAAAGAAGTGTTGATTTTTCAATTGCTGTGTAGTGCCTCGTACTGTATGTCAAACAAGAGAAGTTCCCGATATTTGTTTTTTAATTCCTTGTATCGAAAGATCTTTTAATATTTAAGGGATTAAGCGAGTTTAAAATCGTGAGTTTAAAAAATCGCACGTCATAGCACCGGAGTAAATTGACCTTGAAAAAAATTTCTATTCTAAATATCTCGGTTCCCATGTGAGTTGGAGAAATGAAACGTAGGGAGCATATGTAGGGCTAAGAGTACTCAATTTTGCTAGGGTAAACAATTGAATACGCTGAACTGCTTTTGAGTAATAAAAAAAAAACATTTTACTAAAGAAAACAGTTTACTAACAGCCTGTATATTTTTATACATTTTGATAGCTCTTGTGATTCTCTGTAAAATGATACCCCACAAGAGGGGTCTAACTCTAATGCCTCCAGGGGTCTAACTCTAAAGGGAAGAGTTCAAACGGATAATTTTATTCAGAAATTCAGTTTTAATACTAGAGTCTGAAATTTTGCTCGCACATAGTACCTTATATTTTTCGTCGAATTAAATTAGTCCAAAGTCTTCAATTCTTGTCTCGCGACGCGACGTAACACGACGTTGCCACGTTTAAAGTTTAATAAATTTTATTGACATATCTCAAATTATAAAAGACAGGATGTTCGTATAAACTTTGTTGTATAGACTACCTAAAGCTACTTCGATTTTATTGGAAACATTTTTGTCTAAAATTACAATTTAACATACTTACTGAGGGTGTTTGTTGATTTGTAAATTTTACGATAAACTTTCTCCAAACCTGTTCTAATTTTTTTAAATTTCTTGAAAAAAAACACACGATTAAACATAGCTGTAATTTGACCTTGAAAAAAAATTACTCTACGTTAAATATCTCGGTGCCTTTCCTCCATCAAAGTTGAGGAAATGAAATTTAGGAAACACAAAGACTATAGGACTTCAACTTTGCCAATTTTACCAAGACTGACTGCTCTGTTGGAATTTTCCAAAAGTAAGTCAAAAGCGGCCACAAACCGCGGCAAAGCGGATACCTGAGCTATCCGCACCATGGGCAAATACGGGAAAAAAATAGTTAAAAGCGGCCGTAGGCCGCGGCAAAATGGATTTATAGGCGATTTATAGGGTAGGCGATTTATAGGTTTCGCTAGTTTTATTTAATTTACCCTAAACTATTACACAGTCAGTGTGCCGAAGTCAATGCGACAGCTAGCGCACCATTATTCTTTGCTGTGGTTGTGCCGCTACGAAGCGCTTTCGTATATCTAACAGAGGCTACGTTCAAATTCAATAACTGCCTACTCCAGTGCAGTGCTAGTTTATTTAATTGTGCCGCGACGAAGCACGTTCGTATATCTAACTGAGGCTACGTTCAACTTCAATAACTGACTATTTCAGTGCTGGTCTTGCATAATTTATTTACTTAACTTATTTTAAGTAACATTCTTTGTTACAGTATGATAAATTGAATTTATTTTAAACTAATTTAATTTTTAATTTTGTTTCAGGTAAGAAACCACATTCTTCATTACTACAAGAATTGATCTTGAAAGTATTCGATATTGATTAACTACTACAGGTAAAATACCTTTTGTTTTATTGTTTATATTGGTACGCATCTGATTAGTAAAATATTAACCGTTAAGTCGTACGTATTAATGAATATTTGTATTCTCGTATACCAGTAACGTATTACGGAAGTTATGGAAGTAACTTCCCGTATTTCAATTTATAGGTTGTTTTTATCATGGTTGCATTCAATGTTACAGCGTAACCGAGCAAAATCGATCTATAAAGATTCTCCAGACACGTCCTACTTATTGTTTGAATATGCACAAGCCACAACAACTCGATTTCAACAATTTGGTTACAACGTGATTGAGTGTTGGGAATTTGCCTTACTTTACTATTTAATTACTGGATAAGTTTTAAATATGTAATATATTATTTTGTAGTCGAAAATAATATTTTTAGAATGAAATAGTTGGATTTTTTGCAGCGCCATCTATGGATGCATAGCTCAACTGTATGAAGTGTAAAATTTTTGACAAATGCCTAGAATGGGCATTTGCCTAGAACTCTTTATGTTTAGAGATGTAACTTGGCATGTGTAGACACAATCCTTATTTACGTCCCAAATTTTCAACTGTAGGGCTCTGTCGATACATGACTCGTAACGTAGTTAGTATGCAACGAAAATGTCTCTATACATATGTATTTACGTTCTGCGTTCACGCTGTTTACGTGGATGTGAGGAAGCTTTTTATAGGTTAATGTAAGTTATTTCTCTTAAATGCGCATTTGTTACAAGCGATCAAAAGTTGATGCCAACTTGAGGTCCGCTCCTGGAACATGTTATTTTTTTCGACTGCTCTGCGCATTTTCTCTTTTTTTTTATATAAAGGCTTTAAACTATATTAGCTTTCTTTATAACTACTATGGCATACAGTATAAATTTTAATAAATGTTCGTAATGTATTTAAATGGTTTCGTATATCTTAAAACGCCATCTCGCTTCTCTTCCAAATTAAACGAATGAAATTCGTATTCCTAGCACGTTTATTGCATGAAATAAATTGAATAATATATTCGTTTAAAGTACCATTAGTTTACTTAATATCATATCGTTAAACTAAAAGTTAACTTGAATAATGAGAGAGTAAAAAAGGAATGAATGAAAAAAAGTTATACTTTTAAGGATCAAATGTTTTATTCAGCAATTTCCATCAAAGAACACTTCACATCTATACTATTCCGAATAACAAAATAAAATTAAGGTTTTAAGTTGTTCATAAATTTGATTATGCTATTTATGAAATTCAAAACATAATTTTTCCTCATACTACGACGAGTGATTCCAAGTCAAGATTTTTGTTGTTAAAAATTACAACGATTTAAGCTTCTACTATTTTAACTCCAGGTAGCCTTCTATAGGTTTTATAACTTGAAGCGACTAAATCGATAGGCTCCAGAACTTTTGCACGACAATTTGTCCGATTCTCTGTGCTTCTTGTACTTCAAATGTTCGTGGAGTTTAACTCAGGCTCCAAAAGCCACCCCACCCTGCACTGTAGTTCATCGCATTGAGATTTTTCGTGCAGATGTGCTATTTTGTAGATGAAATGAAATCCAGTAAATAAGCCTTTGGCTTTGTGAGTCTTGTTGGTTTGATTGGAAAGTCCTATCCTTATCGTCCAAGTTTTGTCAGGCCCAAGAAAATACTACGATTTCAAGGATGTCGTTTCGGTAGACGTTTTGGCTGATTCTGAATCAGATGTGATACAGATCAGATGGAATCCCAAGAACGAGCTTTCAGCCTTGTGAATCTAGTAGTAAATCTTGTTCAGTTTAGTTGCTCTGGTTGGAATTCCTCATCGTCGAAGTGTGGCTAGGTCGTACACTACGATACCCTGATTCATCAAATAAAGGACTGCCTTGCCTCTGGCGCAATTTGCGGATTTTGCGCCTTTGAGGATTTTGACGGTGTTCAACGGTTGTCGAAGTCTCTGAAGTATCGATGGACGAAATCATCTCAGTCATGCGAGTGGGCTTACTCTACGGTGTACAGCTTCTCGTCGGTGTAGAGAATCGTACCGTTGGAATCGCAGGCATGTAGGCATTGAAGCATGTAGACTTTTTAGTTGAACTCTTTCGTAATCATTTATTCGCACCGAGTTCCACAGAGTCCTTTTTCTCATAGCGACTCTTGAATTGCACTGACCTCACATTTTGATGATCTTCTGGTTCTTTGAAGTTGTTTATAGTGCGTTTAGTACCTTTTTCCGGATGTTATTTTCATGGTCGAGCGTTCTGAACCAGTTAGTTTGTTTTTGACATAATCAATCATGACATATTTCACACTTACGTTTTCCTTCATAAAATAGGTCCAAAATAGCAACACATTTGTTTGATAGATTAACAACATACATCACTTAACCAATACTAGAGTAACGAATGTTTTCCAATACAAAAAGTGCGGAGAACTCAGGAGAACAACAGTTATTCGATTGCAAGACAATGCTTCCACTATCCTTCTGTGGGGTTTTATAACTTGCAACGAGTAAGTCGAGTTTTCAAGATGGGCTGCAGCATTTCGGACAACAATTTATCCGATTCTTGGTGCTTCATAACTCCAAATTTTCGTGAAGTTTTACTCAGGGCCCAAAAGGAATCATGTACTGTAGTTCATCGCATTGAGATATTCCGAGCAGTGGTGCTATTTTGCAGATAAGATGGAATCCCCAAAATGATTCTTCAGCTTTGTGAGTCGTATAGTAAATCTTGTTGAGTTTGTTGGTCAATTGGAATGTCAATACTTAATCGTGGAAGTATTGTTGGGCCCAAGGAAATACTACTATATCCTTATTCATAAAATATAGGACTATCTTGCAGTTGGCGCAAATTGCGCCCTAAATGGATTGTGACGGTGTTCAACGGTTGTCGAAGTCTCTGGAGTATCGATGAACACGATTCCTCATTCTGACGAGTGAACTTGCTACATAGCATACACCTTCTCCCCGGTGTAGAGAATCGCATCGTACGAGTCGTAGGCGCTTGTTTTTGTTCTTAAGGCACTAGACGCATTGAAGCTTGCGGGGCTTTAAGTTGAGCTTTTTTAACCATTTGTCGCACCAATTTCTGATTCTAGTCTTACGAGTCATTTATCTCATAGCGAGTGGGCTTACTCTACGGTGTACAGCTTCTCGATGGTGTAGAGAATCGCACCGTTGGAATCGCAGGCATGTAGGCTTTAGCATGTAGGCATTGAAGCATGTACACTTTTTAGTTGAACTCTTTCGTAATCATTTATCCGCACCGATTTTCACACAGAGTCCTTTTTCTCATAGCGACTCTTGAATTGCGCTGACCTCGCCTTTTGATGATCTTCTGGTTCTTTGAAGTGTTTATAGTGCGTTTAGTACCTTTTTCCGGACGTAATTTTTATGGTTGAATTTTCTGAACTGGTTAGTTTGTTTTTGATATAATCTGTTGGGACACATTTCACATTGACATTTTCCTTGACGAAACAGTTCCAGAATAGCAACATGTGTGTTTAAAATTTTGACACATAGGTCTTAAGCAATATTAGAGAGATAAATGTTTTCCAGTACAAAAAGTGCGGAGAACACAGCAGAACAACAGTTATTCTTTTATGGGACAAAGCTTCTACTATCCTACACCAGGTAGCCTTCTATAGGTTTTAAAATGTGCAGCGACTAAATCGAGTTTTCGAGATGGACCGCAGGACTTTGGGCAGGACAATTTGTTCGATCGTCGCTACTACAGAGTCTCCAAACTTTGGTGGAGTTTAATTCAGGCCCCAAAAGCAACCATGAACTATATATAGTTCATCACTTTATGAGTCTTGTTGGTTTGGTTGGAATATCCAATCCTCATCGTCGAAGTGTTGGTAGGCTGATAGAAATTCTACGGCTTTGAGGATGTCGTTTCGTTAGACTTTTAGTGGATTTTGAGCCCCTGGCCCATAAAATGAATGTCTTGCTGCGGCGCATATTGCGCTTCAAACGCATTTTGACGGTGTTTGGCGATTGTAGAAGCCTCTGGAGTATATGTAGACCAGATTCCCTCAATTTTCTCATTCTAGTGAGTGTGTTTCCTCCACGGTACACAGTTTTTCGTTTTTGTAGAGAATCGCATCGTTGAAATTGCAGACGCTTGTTCTTCCTAAGGAGCTGGATTATTTGAAGCTTGTGGGGCTTTTAAGTTCAGCTCCTTCTTAGCTATTTGTCGCACCGATTTAGCATTGATTCTAGTCTTACACGTGCTTTTTTTAATAGCGACTCTCGAATTGCACTGAACTTGCTTTTTGATCGTCTTTTGATTCCTGGACGTGTTCGTAGTGCTTTTTGTACCTTTTCTCGGCCTTTTTTATAGCCGTGCTATCTGAAGTGGTTAGTTGCTTTTGACTGAATCTGTCGGAACATATTTCACATTGACGAAACAGAATTCATTTTTCTTGACGGGACATCCAAAATAACAACACTATCCTAACTCCAGGAAGTCTTCTATAGGTTTTATAACTTGCAATGACCAAATCGAGTTTTTGAGGTGGGGCGCAGAACTTTGGGCGACAATTTTTCCAATCCTCGGTGCTTCAGACACTCCAAACATTCTTAGAGTTTAGCTCAGGTTCAAAGGCAACTATGCACTGCAGTTCATCGCATTGATATTTTGCGAGCAGGGTGCAGAACTTTGGGCGACAATTTGCTAGTTTAGCGAGCAGGGGTGCTACTTTCCAAATGAAATGAAATCCTGATTTTCCCGACTGTGAGTCTTCTTGCTCTGATTTGAATGTCTATCCTCATCGCTAAGTATTGCTCGGCCCAAGAAAATACTCGGATTTCGAGGATGTCGTTTCGGTAAACGTTTTGGTTGATTTTGAACCACTGATCTAGAAAATAAAAGCGCAAATTGAGCTCTAAATGGATTTGACTGTGTTCAACGATTGTCAAAACCTCTGGAGTATCGATGGACTAGATCCTCATATTCTGGGGAGTGGGTTTACTCTACGGAGTAGAGCTTTTGTCGAGGTAGAAAATCGCATTGTTCTTGTTCCTAACGAGCTGGACGGTTTGACTGTTTGTAGGCTTGTAAGTTGACCTCCTTCTTAGCCATTTCCCTCATCGAATTGCGACTGATGCTGGTCTCCCGCGTGATTTTTCTCATAACGAAGCTTGAATCGCGCTGAAATGATCTTCTGGTCCCTGGAAATGTTCGTAGTGCGTTTCGCACCTTGTTCCCGGAGGTTTTTTTTTGATGGCCGAATTTTCTGAAGCGGTTAATTTGCTTTTCACACAATCGGTACATATATCTCATTGACGTTTTCCTTGACGAAATAGTTCCAAAATATCAACACGTTTATTTGACATTCTGAGAACACACAGCTGTTAAGCAATACTAAACGGGAATAATGTTTTCCAGTATTACTCTGGATGATGGAATGGATATCACTAAGGCAGAACTCATACACGTGTAAGTGTAAAAAAATAGGAAGGCACCAGGACCAGATGGAATACAGATAGAGGTTTTAAAAACGTTGGAAGAACATAGTGACACTTCTATTAAGCTTGCACAACTGCATGTACAAGACCGGAGTAATCCCTGAATCCCTAAAGACTGGCTCGAGTCAACCTTCGTTGCTGTACCAAAGACGGCTAACTGCAAGTATTATAAAGATTCCTGAACGATCAGTTTAATGAGCCATGTACTAAAGTTGCTCCTGAAAATCGTTCATTCCAGAATATACATCAAATGCGAAGAAAACATTGGTAAGTCTCAATTTGACTTTAAAAGCGGTTTCGGTACAAGAGAGGTACTGTTTAGCCTCGTGGTCCTCATACAACGATGTCGAGATATAAACGTTGATGTATATGCATGTTTCGTAGCTTAAGAGAAGGCATTCGATACTGTTCAACACAAGTTAATAGCTATATTGAACGATATACGGCTGGGCAGAAGAGGCTTTCGGATAGTAGCCAACTTGTACTGAAATTAGACAGCTGACATTATAGTTAACGGCCAGACATATGAAGAAGTGCCTATTCAGAAAGGGGTCCGACAAGGCTGTGTACTGTCTCCCCTTTTGTTTAATTTATATGCAGAGAACATTTTCAGAGAAGCCGTCGAAGACAGAACAAAGGGTATAATCGCTAATGGAATCTTCATCAACAATCTAAGATATGCAGACGACACGGTCTTACTAGCAACAAATAAAGATGATTTACGCACTCTTATCAACGGTAACGGACCATAGCCCACAAATTGGTCTACACTTAAATATAAAGAAAACCAAATGGATAGTCGTCAGCAAAAACAAAAACATAGCTAACAACTTAACAGATATTAGCATAAACGGAGAAACACTGGAGAGAGTACAAACATACAAATCTCTGGACTGCTGGGTGAATGAAAAGTGGCACATAACTCAAGAAATCAAAAGGATAATAGAGCAAGCAAGAACATCATTTAAGAACATGCAAAAAGTGTTAACCAATAGAGAATTCCCTTAAGAATATGCTTATTACGTTGCTATGTCTTCAGCATATTATTCTATGGAATGGAAGCATGGACCCTCACCTAAACAATATGCAAGAGGATTGAGGCTTTCGAAATGTGGACCTATCGAAGAATGTTGAGGATATCATGGATGAATAGAGTGACAAATGAAGCGGTTCTATAGCATATGAACATAGGAAGAGAGGTACTTAATACCATAAAAAAGAAGAAAACTGGGATTTCTCACATAATGAGAAATCCCAAATATGAATTGCTCCATATAGTTATACAGGGTAAAATAGAAGGAAAACTGGTAAAATTATTAATAAGCGTGGCCCTGGTCGCCGAAGAACATCTTGACTCAAGAATCTTCACCAATAGTATGGGGTAAACACCATAACACTGTTTAGGTCCGCTGCGAACAAAGTGAAGATCATGCGATCATGATACAAAGAGTGCGCAGATCTCACCAAAATAACAGTTATTAGTGGTAGGACGCCCAAAAATTTGTCAACATTGTTTTTTGTCATTTTGTAATTGTCTAGTTTTAATAAAGCAACATAAATTTTGTAAGAAATAATTTTATAAGAAAATAAAGCAGAAATGAGATTTTTTCTCATGAGATATGTTTTGTGTGCTTATATTATCTACTAATCAATGCTATATGGATGTGGTACAAGTTGCTGCCAGAAAATAAGTGGCTAAGTTACCTGTCGAATTTATTGCATTGGAAATCTATAAATTGTGTAACGTAATGTTCGAACGTTCTATCGTGAAAAGCATTTATATTGAAAGCATTTTCGATAACGTATTTATTACTTACTCGAACGAAACTTTCTGCAACAATAAATATAAGCAGCAATATTCGTCATTAATTAAAAACTTATTTTCCAATTTCGTAATTTATTTTCTAGAGAAGATAATTTCAATCCGATTTATCGTAGGACAAATCTTTTTGCTAAAAGCTAAGTTGCTTTAGTTTTGGTAAACAAACATCACTGTGCCGGAAAACGTTGTTAGTTTTCAGAAATTTACAAAAAAATAATTTTCATTATAAAATCGTATAAAACAATTAATTTCTGTAGCGATTTGATAGGAATCTAGTTGATATTTAATGATCAAAAAATTTGATTTGAGGAAAGGTTTTGTACTAAAAATATTAAGGCCACACTTATATAAACCGATTATATATAATCGGTTTGCTGCCAGAACTATATTTCCTTTTCATATACTGAACGTCAGGCCGGTGGTTTAAAGATTTTTGGAATTGAAGAAAATGTAGAAAGGAATATTTTGGAATTGGAGAACATTTATAATTAAATTATAAATACCATTGAACCATTGTTCTGCTATCGTCTATATAGACATAGTACTGTGTCACCAGACGCCTGTCTCTTCGAACACCAGCTTCTCATGGATAGGGCGTCCATATTACTATTACTATATACACAAACGTAGCTCCATATTACTTATACATATCAGAGATTGATGAAGAATGTTAATGGATTATCTAAGATTACATGCTTTTTAAAGCAAGTAAATTGCACAATAGAACATATATGGGACTTAAAAGTCACTGATACACCACTGATTACTATTGATATAATATACATAGACCGTATACGCGCAGGTATTAAACATATTGGGAGAATAGATATCGTTGCAATGTTACAA